>JASDQU010751990.1:21609-42631 GCA_032191745.1 Picea mariana
GGTGGTGCGCAGAGCTCCTTGCGCCCTGGTACACCAGTCTTCTGTGGAGATTTGCTGCTGGTTCAAAAGTGCGCTCTGGGAGGAAGCTCAGCAGCATGCCAAGGAGAAGGGGTGTGCCGCGACGGGGCTCGAATTGGTATGCCCGCAAGGAACAGCGGCAACGCAGGGAGCAACTTGAGCGCGCTCTGGCTATGGCCACTTCAATGCTGAGACAAAAAGCTCGAGCCGAGGAGAAGGCTCTGCTCTCCACCATTGCAGAGAAGGAAATTGGATGCAGCAATCTGGGAACCGCCAATTTGGAGGAGCAATTGTACCCGGTATGCATTGTCGAGGAGGATTTAACACTGGAGGACCTGTCGACCTTGGAAGCGCCAAGCGACATAGCGAAGGCTGGCAGTGCGGATGGATATCACACTCTCAGGAGGGATGCCGATTTGCCTGGCTGTATCGTTGAGGAAGAAGCTCCTTGGCAGAGCATGGATATATCGTTTGATGCTGGAGACGCGCAGGGTGACGAGAAGCAAACGGAGGAAAGGAGCGGGGGGCAGGAGGACGAGAAGCACAGCGTGCCCTTCGACGGAGGTGACATGCATGGGTTTCTTTCATGCGAGGAGCACCTGTCATTACTGTTCGAGCTCCGAAGCCACATGGCTGACCTGGAACACCGTGCACACATCATGGGACAGCGCCTAGACGTCCTGTTCGATGCCCACTCTGATGCTCCAACTCGACGCAAGTGTCCACTCTGCGCGCAGTCTTACGCCATCCCGGCTGGCTCCACGTGGAAGACCAACGAAGACAACAGGTCACCAATCCCATAAGATGTTCTTGTTTTATGGTTTTAGCTTTATTTTACTGTTTCATATGCCACTAGACTTCAGGCACCTGTCCTGGTTTCCTTCGGGCAGGACAGGTGCCAATGGATTATAGTTGTTTTTGCCATGTTTATATGCTGGTTTCCGGTCTCCGGCAGCATTCTGGACGTTCTAGACTCTTGACCATGTATACTCTGTTACAGATTTTTGATAATACATAATAGCAGGATCCTCCCCCTTTTTTATTTAAAAAAAAATATATATTTATTACTTTGTACTCGTAATAATTTATTGTTTTTTATCTAATATTGGATTATTAGAATTAGTATTGGATTATTAAGATTAGTATTGATACTTAATGACTTTGTACCTATTCATATTTATTTCTTTTTAACTAAGTTTTGTAATTTTTACTTAGTATTGATTTTTATTAATACTTAATGACTTTATACTTAGTATCACTTATTATATTTACTCTGAATATGATGAATTATCTTTACTTATTATTGATTATTATTAATATTTAATGAATTTATACTTAGTATTACTTATTACATTTATTATTACAATTAGTTTAGATATTATGAATTATTATTGATATTTAATGACTTTGCATTTAGTGTTAATATTTATTGTTTTGTACCTAATATTGAATTATTAGAATTAGTATTGAATTATTAGGATTGGTGTTGATACTTGATTCTTTTTAAGAAATTTTAAGTTTTGTACCTAATATTGAATTAGGATTAATATTGATACTTAATGGCTTTGTACCTGGATATTTATTTCTTTTTAACTAAGTTTTGTACTTAATATTGAATAATTAGAATTTTGTACCGTTATTGATATTTAATGACTTTTCATTTAGTATTAATATTTATTGTTTTGTATCTAATATTGAATTATTAGAATTAGTATTGGATTATTAGGATTAGTGTTGATACTTAATTCTTTTTAACTAAGTTTTGTACCTAATATTGAATTATTAGGATTAGTATTGATACTTAATGACTTTGTACTTGGATATTTATTTCTTTTTAATTAAATTTTGTACCTAATATTGAATAATTAGAATTTTGTATCGGGTATTGATATTTATTTCTTTTTAACTAAGTTTTATATTTAATATTGGATAATTAAAATTTTGTACCGAGTATTGATATTTAATGACTTTGCATTTAGTGTTAATATTTATTGTTTTGTACCCAATATTGAATTATTAGAATTAGTATTGGATTATTAGGATTAGTGTTGATACTTAATTCTTTTTAACTAAGTTTTGTACCTAATATTGAATTATTAGGATTAGTATTGATATTTATTTCTTTTTAACTAAATTTTGATATAGTATTGACTTTGTACTTGGATATTTATTTCTTTTTAACTTAGTATTGATATAGTATTGACTTTGTACTTGGATATTTATTTCTTTTTAACTAAATTTTGTACTTAATATTGAATAATTAGAATTTTGTACGGGGTATTGATATTTATTTCTTTTTAACTAAGTTTTATATTTAATATTGGATAATTAGAATTTTGTACCTAATATTTATTTCTTTTTAACTAAATTTTGTGCCTAATATTGAATAATTAGAATTTTGTACCGGGTATTGATATTTATTTCTTTTTAACTAAGTTTTATATTTAATATTGGATAATTAGAATTTTGTATCGAGTATTGATATTTAATGACTTTGCATTTAGTGTTAATATTTATTGTTTTGTACCCAATATTAAATTATTAGAATTAGTATTGGATTATTAAGATTAGTGTTGATACTTAATTCTTTTTAACTAAGTTTTGTACCTAATATTGAATTATTAGGATTAGTATCGATACTTAATGACTTTGTACCTGGATATTTATTTCTTTTTTAACTAAATTTTATACTTAATATTGAATAATTAGAATTGTGTATTAGGTATTGATATTTATTTCTAAGTTTTGTATCTAATATTGAATTATTAGGATTAGTATCGATACTTAATGACTTTGTACCTGGATATTTATTTCTTTTTTAACTAAATTTTATACTTAATATTGAATAATTAGAATTGTGTATCAGGTATTGATATTTATTTCTAAGTTTTGTATCTAATATTGAATAATTAAAATTATTAAATTATTTAATATTATTATTTATTGTTTTGTATCTAATATTGAATTTTCTAAGTTTTGTATCTAATATTGAATAATTAAAATTATTTAATTATTTAATATTATTATTTATTGTTTTGTATCTAATATTGAATTATTAGAATATTTGAATAATTAAAATTATTAAATTATTTAATATTATTATTTATTGTTTTGTATCTGATATTGAATTTTCTAAGTTTTTAATTATTTATTATTATTATTTATTGTTTTGTATCTAATATTGAATTATTAGAATATTTATTTCTAAGTTTTGTATCTAATATTGAATAATTAAAATTATTTAATATTATTATTTATTGTTTTGTATCTAATATTGAATTATTAGAATTAGCGTTGATACTTAATTCTTTTTAACTAAGTGTTGTACCTAATATTAAATATTAAATTATTAGTATTGAATAATTAAAATTATTAAATTATTTAATATTAGTATTTATTGTTTTGTATCTAATATTGAATTATTAGAATTAGTATTGGATTATTAAAATTAGTGTTGATACTTAATTCTTTTTAACTAAGTTTTGTACTTAATATTAAAATATTAAATTATTAGGATTAGTATTGATACTTAATGACTCTATACCTTGTATTGATATTTATTTCTTTTTAACTCGGTTTTGTAACTAATATTGGATAATTAAAATTTTGATTAATATTAAATTATTAGGATTAGTATTGATACTTAATGACTTTATACAGAATTTTGATTAATATTAAATTATTAGGATTAGTATTGATACTTAATGACTTTATACCTTGTATTGATATTTATTTCTTTTTAACTCGGTTTTGTAACTAATATTGGATAATTAGAATTTTGATTTTGTACAGGGTATTGATATTTATTTATTTTTAACTGAGTTTTGTAATAATTAAAATTAATATTGGATTATTAGAATTAGTATTGATATTTATTGCTTTTTAACTAATATAAATGCTTGTTGATATTTGTTGCTTTTTAATTAATATAATATAAATGTTTGTGACATTTACTTGCTTTATTATTAATGTTTAATGGCTTTATGCTTAACATGATTGATCTTTAATCATTTTGTGCTTAATATTGATACTTAATATTTTTTTTATTTTTTTTTTATTTATGATTTTATTCTTAGTATTTATGCTTCATATTATTGATACTTAATCATTTTTGCATTTAATGATTTTATGCTTAGTATTGATATTTAATAGCTTTGTTCCAGGCAGTGATGCTTAATGATTTTGTATTTGTGCTACTCAATAATTTTTTGTATTTGTGCTCCTTAATAATTTTGTATTTAATGATTTTGCGCTCATTATTGATATTTTTTATATTAATAATTTCGTATTTTGTTATGCTTAGTATTATATTGAATAGCTTTGTACTTAGTATTGATGCTTAATGATTTTGTATTTGTGCTAAATATTGATACTTAATAATTTTGTATTTAATGATTTTATGCTTAGTATTGATATTTATTGATATTTAATAGCTTATTGATATTTATTGACATTTAATAGCTTATTGATGCTTAATGATTTTGTGTTTAATATGCAAGATTATTGTACTTAATCATAATTGAAATTTTAATAATGATTTTGTGTTTAACATTGATATTATTGTAGTTAATCATAATTGAAATTGAAACTCTGCTTATCAAATTTCAGAGTATTATTGAAACGGACTGTGCTTATCAAATTACGAAATTACAAAGTATTATTGGAGCTTATTGTGCTTATCAAATTACGACGTTGTACTTGTTAACTGATACTTACCACCACGTTTTCACCATGGCTTCAGAGGTTGGAAGGTCCACACATTTTCTACCATGGCTTGGGAGGTTGGGAGTTCCGCACTAAATAGGACCAGATATGAGAGGAGAGACAACGGATTATGCTTATAATGCTAGCATGGCTAAAAAGTGAAAAATATCTGCTTTTCAAAAAGCATCCAATGATTATAATCAACAATTTTAATTACAATATGAAAGGCTGCCTCCTGCAAAAGATAGTTTCAACTGCCATACCTCTGTAATTAACAAATTTGTATTTATCCTAATTTGTATTTAGGCTTACCCATATACAATTTAGCTACAAGAGTTTTACAATTTAGCTACAAGAGTTTCTGATCATCCTGGTCATCACCATAGATCACTGGATACATGCATTTACATATTATGTAAAATCCCAATCTTTCCCTTTAGAAACAAATTAACAAAGCACAGGGAAAACTATACAGAAGAACGAAGGTCATTACTTCCTGCAAACTATCCTCACATATAAAGGGCTAAAACCCGAAACCCTAGACTCTAAACCCTTTTGTCCCATCTTCCCCAATGGAAGTAGATGATCTTACTCTATTTCGGAGCCTACAGAGTGCTGCAGGCCTCAAGATCTACTACTGAGACTGCAGGCCTCAAGATCTACTACTGAGACTGCAGGCTTCAGAAATATGGAATTTCCAAGCATAGACATAGTCCTTGGGATCAGAGGCTACAAATTTGACAACATCGCAGAGTGTCTCGATCGAATTCTTCTCTCCATTGTTGTTGGTCCACTGTATCTTGACACAGCACGATAATGAAGTTGCCAAGATGGGTATTTGGTTTGTTAGTACAATTTTTCCATTGATCCTGTTTCCTGCAGATGGAAGTGAATTTGAGTGCCCTTGTGATCTACTGCAATGGCAAACTGTTGATTCCAGCCATGAGCACTCTGGTTGGCCCACCATTTCCTTGTATGCAGCATTAGCCCGTTTTACTCTGTTTTCAGAATCAGATATAAAGGCTGGCAAGGTTTCTGTTTCTATCTCTTCTTCAATTTCATCTATACTTTTGCAAACAGGAGAACCTTGCAGATTGGTATCCTTGATATATTCAATGCTAACACTAGAACCCACTGGCCTAACTGGCTGTGGGATTATAACACCTTTATTGACTGTGCTTGATCTCTGTTCAGGGCCGGTTATTGCATCATCTGGTGATCTTTTCATATTGCATCCATTGTCCCCAAATTCTGGTTTGGATGTGGTTATCATTTGAGGACAGGTAAAACCCCACAGCGTACCATTAGAGTTAACCATACCCGGATATGGTGACTTGCAACCGAAACGAGCAAGAGGTGTGGGATTCATGACATAGGAGTGCCCTACATTGGAACCAGAAGCCTTAACTGTGCTCTTATATGCTGGATTGGACCACAAAACAGCCTGAGGGCCACTCTCCAACATTAGCATAACTGGATCAGGGGAGCCTGAATACATCAGATCCCAAACCGAGAGATCAACACTTTGCACACCAGTTGTAGGCTTTGGGCGCCAGTCACCGTCTCCGATTTGGTAGTGTCCATCCTCTTTCTGACTCAAATCTCTGCCAAACAATCTCGATTGGGCTTCATCGTCAGCTTCCTGATCGGTTGAAACTTTTGATGATGGTGTCTCTGGAAGCAATGGAAGGGTAACCAGATTTTTCCAATTTTCCTCCTCTTTTTGAGACCTAACCTCCTGCARCATATTACCCACACTTGGGAAAACCATGGATTTGCCGGTCCCAGAACTGCATTGCATGTCTGAAGGGCCATGCATTGCTTGTATATGCACAGMATCTATGCTATTTACAGACCCAATTCTACCCCTATTCACACTAACCKCTCCCAGACCCACAGACTCCTCGTTGAGTGCATGAACCCCACTGGCTGCTGCTCTTTCCATAAACCCTGAATCCTTCTCAACTGTCATAAGGCCATTTCCATTCAATGCTTCCATAAAAGACACGTCTATTGAATACGCAATATGAGGCCTACTCCTATCARCTACTATACCCCCCGTTCTCTCAGAGCCCAACCCACCGGGATTGCTAGAACCCCTTGCCCTTTTCTGCCCATTAGACGAATCYGAGGTTCTCTTGCGAGTTCTAGTATGGCGAGCAATGCTCTCAGCGCCATTAATTCTTTTTTCAGACTGAGAATTCACAGCAATTGAATTAGAATTGCCCTCACCTGGATTTGTGGCGGGCTTTGGAGCAATTGGCCTGTATCTGGACATGATCTGATCTGTCTTTGAACTGAAGATTGAGCTCTGCCCATGCCTTGCCAAGCAGGTTCCTCCGAAATTCAGCCCACCCATCATGGCCATCACCTTGCTTCAACCCACAAACACAACGGCATGCAATAACCTGATTACATATACACAGCCACAGGATGATATGTTCACAACCCACAATGTTATATACACACAAAATATACAATACACATGAATGGTTGATTTATGTACAAGATAGATGATTTACAATTTACAAGATGGATGATTTACAGCCCACCCATCCTGTCCACCACCTTGCTTCAACCCACAAACCCAACTGCATGCCAAAATCTAATAACATATATACAGCGATAGGATGATGATATATTCACAACTCAGAACAGTACACACATGAATGACATATATAACAGATTTCAGAACAGTACACACATGAAAGACATATATAACAGATGGGTGATTTTACAATTGTATTTAATGTTATTTGTGGATACCAGTATCAATATAAGAATACCAATGTAGCCAAACCAGAATCATCAAAAAAATCTACTTACAGTCGACACATCAATCTCTGTATTTTCCTTTGTGGGTTCCTGCAATGCTATCCTTTACATACAATACAAGTTACAGTAATGTGTGGAGAAGTACCTGACGCTTCATAGGTTTGAGATGATAGACAGATGAGTATGAATTCCACCACGTGGTATGAATCTTCCACGTGTAAAAACTCAGCCTCTTGTCTGTCCTCACCAGTTCACTCTCCCTTCAAACTGTTAATTGCCTCGTGTCTGTGTCTCTCACTTCACTGTTTCCTCTACAGCACATGCAAAATTATATATATCCAGTTTTATGAATGGCATATTGGTTTCTCTTTTAAATGGCTATTCATGGAACAATTTGCACACCTGGATATGTCGCACTGGCTGGGCAGGTCATCGGCACCTCCATACTTTGGAAACTGAATAGAATGTTGTACTTGGAATCTTATCGATATTCTATTCGTACATTCTTCTTACAAATTTATTTTAAATTAATCTTAAGTTAGTTGTTCATCACAAAATAATTTTAAAATAATTTTAAGTTATTCATCCCTGAAACAATCACAAGTTTGAAGAAGGCAAGTTAATTCATCATTGTTATTTAAGAAATATTTAGTTACTTGAAATAATTTGTCGATGGTATATAAAGAGTAGAATTTCACTCTTATCTAATGTTTTTAAATTTAATGAAGATAAACTTTTATTCAAACAAAAGCAGTTCTAAATCATACTCCAAAACTAATATCTTCCATATTTATTATTTGTTAATTAAATGAGTATATAAAGAGTAGATTTTCACTCTTATCTAATGTTTTTAAATTTAATGAAGATAAACTTTTATCGAAACAAAAACAATTATAAATCATACTCCAAAACTAATATCTTCCATATTTATTATTTGTTAATTAAATGTGGATGATTAAAAATTTGAATAATTAAAAAAATGTTATATTTTTCTAAACTTTTTTAACATTTAAAAAAATATTATATAAAATTTAAATTTAAAAATATTTTAAGATCAATTTAGAAATGTTAATGTCATCATAATATGGAAATCATAACAATTTAGTAGCTTAGTTGAATTGGTTCGAATATTTTGTTTAGTAAAATTTGAATTTCAATTAAAATTGATTAAATTTTTTAAGAAAAAATAAAAATCTATAAAATTTAGAAAAAATATAAAAATATGTTTGTATATAATATTTTTTTCAACAATTTTGAAAATGTTGCAAAATTTCTACTTTAAAATTTAAACTTTTTTTTAAAATAAAAATTGAGAAATTTCTATTGTCAAAAAAGCTCGTCGAAATTCTTCTTGAGGAGTTACAAAGTTTTTCATAATCCAGGGCAATTAGGGCCTCAATTAAACCACTATTACAAGATATTAATCACTGTTTCAAATACTCAAACAAAAACTTCACATAAAACAACTTTACTGAATATAAGTGAAGACACATTGCATCTAAATTAGCATGTTGGGGAGGAGCTTGCCGAATTGGCTAACTTACGGCCCTGACTTCTTGTTACCATTGGTTGGGATGTGGCATGTGATTTCTTCTTCTTTATTACTACCATCCAACCTTTATTTGCAAATGTTGAGGTACTTGTGGTGCATGTGTTTCCTAGATTGTCTTGATCTTGTGGTGCATGTGTTTCCTAGATTGCCTTGATCTTAAGCTTCTATTTTTTCTTCATCCAATACCCCAACATCATCACCCTGATCTGCCCAACGCGTTGATGGATGAGGAGAAGACGGGACTCAAGGTCCCTCCTCTGAAGCATGAGGAGAGGACGCCTCTTTCTTCGACTTTTGATTGGATTTTGGACTAGATACCGGAGGTGGTTGAGGAGGAGGATCTAGTTGGGACGTCTTTTCACTGACTTGAGGAGGCTTTGAGATAACTTGATGGTCGTCATATGATCCCACTCACCAAGTGGATTTTCGAGGCTTTTGGTTCTTCTTAGGCCCTTTAGGACAATTGATTGCAAGATGTCTCATTTCAAAACAAGATATGCAATGCAAGGAAACTCTCTCATAGTCCCGTTTCTGAGACTAAGAATAATTTTTACTAGTGAAAATAACTTTGGCCGGGAACCCTTCACTGAAGTCCATTTCCACGCAAATACAAGCAAAAGTGGAGGTGTTGTGCCTTGAAGTTTCACGACATGCAAAGTGGAATTTTCCCAACGCTAATCCAATGGCTTCAAGCAAAAGTAAACCCCAGAAATGGAAGGGAGGATTGGGAAGCCTCACCCAAACTAGAGTTGAAGAGAGAAAGTCAATAGTTGGATTGAAAGACGGAGTCCAAAGTTTCATGTACAACCCTGAGTTGCCCCAAAACCATGGACCAGAGTTAAGAATCAGATCACGTTCTTCCTCATTGTCGAACTCAACAATGAATAATCCTTTAGCACAAGGATGAATGAAAATTTGCTCATGCATGATAGGAATAGCCGAGATCCAACTATTGAGATCAGCTAAATTTGGCCAAAAACCATTGAAACGACAGACCAAACTCACGGATGTGTAGTATTCTTCCTCCTCCTCAATGTCTTGACCAATAAGAATGACAAAGAGAGAGGTTTCCTGAACCAGAAGAGACAAAAAAGCAGAGGCAAAGCTTCGTTGAACAACCTCACAAAAAGAAACCCCAAACTTCAAAACAAAAACTAAAATGGACATAAAAAGAGACAGAGGAATAGCCCCACTGCCTAGAGCAGCTAGGGACGCAGCCCCGACCATTGGAGGGGAAGAAGGGGAATTGCAAGCCCAACTCGCATAGAGGCTGCGAGCGACCAGGGTTAAACCCTCGCTGGCGCGCACAAGAGGAAGAGCGGCACCTTCGCGACCATTATATACCTTACAAAATAAGTGAAAATTTAAACGTTAAGATGGCTTTGTGATTGAAAAATAATTAAATACTATGATGATAATAGTGAAATGTTTATATTATGGTTATTATATGAAATAACGTTTGGAAAAAAGTTATTAAAAAATAATTAAACATTATGATAATAATATTGAAAATATTAAAATGTTTATATTATGGTTATTATATGGAACTAAGTAAAAACCTTAGTTTGAGAGATAGTTTGACAAGATTGGGAAAATATTATTTTGAGTATTATATTTAATGTAATGTTGGTGAATCTTTTTCATTTATTCAGTTTTTATAAAATAATATATAATAGGTAAATAAGTATAATTGTGATTAGTTGTTGATTTGGTTAATTTGCAAATTAAAAGTTAAACTTGTAATTATGTTTGTTATTAAAAAGAGGGTTAAGTTATTTTTTAAAATAGTCAAGTTTGAGATGTTATGATTTGGATCGTGTCTTGTTTAATTTACACCTGTTAATAAATGATTATGGTTTATTAATTAAATAAATATTTAAAAAACAAATTTGTTTTTAATTTTTTCAGATCATAATAAATATCTTTAAAAATTTAAGTATATGGAAGTTATTAGATTGGCAAAACTTGTAATATAATTGTTATTTGAAAATAATAATAATAATATAATTATTGTTTGAAAATAATAATAATAATAAATTGTTGATAAATTTTAAATATATTTTTAATTATAAATTTGTATAAATATAATTTTTAATATTTTTTTTTGAGAAAAAAATAGATAAATTTCGATGTTTTAAAAAATAATTTGTTAATTTTTTTTAAATCCAAATATAATTGAAGTTTAAAAGTTATTTTTTTTCATTCAAATTTTCATAGTATAGTAAGTTTGTAATTTATTTATACTTAACATTGTAGCTTCTTAAGTTATTAAGATTTCAAATGTGGATCAAAATGGAGTTTAAATGGAGCTCACATGACCTAGTGAGGCACTAATGGCTAGGTTTCTTCCTTAATTACTTATGTAGGTTGACCTCGGCTTTTCTTGGCAGCCTAGCCTCACATGGCTAACCAATTCACCTCAAGCTTATTTTCCAAGAATTCCTTTGCGGTGGCAGCAACAACTTCCTTACCCCCAATCAGTTCTCCCTCCCCTAGCAACTCTGGAATTTGTATGGCAGTGCAACTTTAGTCTTGATTGTGTCTTCCTACCCTGGTTCATCGGGTACTCACGCGGAAGCTAATCTTGAGCAATTTGTGGGAGATAGCATGGATATTGGGTGTAGATTTGGCCATTTCCCCTCTAATGGTAATCCAAGTAAGGCTTCCTTTGTTGATACTGTGAAGAATGTTTCACGTTCTCTTTGTCTTTTGGTATAGGAAGCTCCAACCATAATTATTCCTATAGTGAAAGATGTTGTAGTCCAGGCAGCCTTTTACAGTAACAATGCTTTTGTGTGTCGCTTCAATGGTCTTTGGCCTCGTTTAGTTGATCTGCACAAATGGATTTCGAACTCCTAGAAACCTAAGTTAAAAGAGGAGAATTTTATTTATCCCTGTACAAAGGGGTTCTTCATTGTTGAGTTTAATCTTGTAGAAGACACGGATTTGATTTTAAACTCGCGACCTTGGTTCTAGGGAAATTTTGGATTGTGTATAAAACCCTAAACTCCATCCTTCTATGTAGGTTAGACTTCCAAATCTGCCTTTGCATTGTTGGGGTAAAGACTCTCTTTTGTCCATTAGCAAAGCCCTTGGAAGATTCCATTACAGAAGCACTAAAACAAAGAATCGTAGAACCACAACATATGCTCAAATATGTGTGGAAATGGACTTTTGAAAAGGGTTTCCGACAAAATAATTTTTACAAGTGAAAACTACTCCTAGACACAAAAGCTTGATTACGAACAGTGTAACATCCCCACTATAATCCCCAGTTTAATTTATGCTTATGTAGATATATATGTGGTTATGGCCAAGCAATGTAATATGTGAATTGTATTTCCTTGTTTTATTAATAAAAATGTGATGCCGGTTGCTAAAGGGGACATGGACAAGAGATGGGGGATGAATTAATCCACAAGAGAGGGGAGTGTCTAGGATAATGGCCAAGAGGCGGGTCCAAGGGGGGAATACCCATGTATATTGATTTAACCCATTTTTCTAAATTTGCCATTTGTATATGAACCTTCCCATTTTTGATTGAGTGTTCCCTAAGCCAATACATGTAAGAGGGTGGGTGTGAGTAGTCACATCCCAAATTTATTGGGCACATGAGGGTTGAGTACAATCATCTTGGGGAAGAGTGTGAGTTAAGAAAGGAAAGCCAAAGAGAGGAAATTTGTATGGGTGGGAACAACAACGTTTAATTAGTCAAGTTTGTGCATGAGAGCCAAGGGAGAGAAAGAAACAAAGCTTGAAGCTAATGCAGCCATGGAGGGCAAGTTCTAGAGCATGTTGGAGCATAACTGGAGCGAATTGGAGCTGGAAAATTGAAGAGCTAGGTTTTCAGGCCTGAAGAGTGAACTCCTGGGTGAGTTGCACTAAAACAACAAGTGTTTATTGTTAGTTTGTTGATAGTTTGTCTAGCAGCAATTTCCCTTGAGTTCCTAGCTGAGAGATCCCTAGCTGCATGTGCTGGAGAGACCCTGATAAATGGATGGGACGCTTGAGGGACTAAGATCAGTGAAGGGGTACATTCCTTGGGTTGGACAGGTCAAGAGGAAGAGAGATAGTGGAAAAACAGGATAGTTGTAGAAGAATATCAGTTGGGTTGAGAATTTTATGAGCTGTGAGTGGACTATGAGAGACCACCCTCTTTTGTGGATTGCTATCCTCAGCTTGGGGGTGACTAACTATTGAGATTTAGAATAGTCAGTCTATGGTTGGGTGGAACGTTCATCCCAAGCAGATGGTTGCACAACTATTGTGAATATATAAGTGTTTTATCTTCTTGTTGTGTTACATTATGTGTTTAATTGTTGTGCATTAACTTTGTGTATTTGGTAGTGATTTATATGTTTTTGTAATGAGTTGTTTAGCCACATTTCATGTTGATTAATAACATGTTGTAGATGTGATAAAACAAAGAAGCTCTAATACCAATTGATGAAACAAAGAATAACAACAACAACATGGTGGAAAAGGCTCCCTAGCCTACACTCTGTATTCAAACCAATGGTACATATTTATAGTACAATGGGTGATGCCACCTCATAGAGAGATTTTCTCTAGATCCTAAAATCATGCATGATGACTAGGCTAGGCAATCTTAACTAACTCATTAGTCATCACTTGAGGATATATTACTAATATCCTAAATGAATAATAAAAATCTAGGTGAAATTTAGACTTATTGATTGGTTAAGGTAAGTCAAAGGCTAACAACCCCCCCCCCCTCAATCACAAGTCCGATCAATAATACAAGCAATTAAGCATAAACTGGTATCAATTCCAAGTCTTCATACCGAAACTCATGTGTTGAGCCTCAATGAAGAACTGCCTAAAAAACCGCCAATCTGGATGTTGAATTTGTTCATTTGAAATGAACCGGAAGAGAGTTGAGATATGGAAGTGAACAATTGCAATATCTGAACATTCCCTGATTTCTTGACAATTCGATCATTTTGCCAAGTATTTTAGCTAGAAGAATCTAATGTCTTCTGCTAATTGGTGAACATGTAGTATCACCACTCTACTATCAGTGTATCACTAAAGTGTTCTCTGAATTTGTGGTTTGGGATAACCACTAACCAATTTTGACACTTTTAGGTGTCCAATAGCATCACAATGTATCATGTGTATGATTCAATTGCAAGTCATTGAATCATAATCTTACCAAAGTCTACCATCTATGGAAAATCTCATTATGTAATCATGTGAGCCAAGATGCATGCAATTTGTTCACTTAATGTAAACTCCAATCTGATGAGAGTGAACCAAGAGAAGTGTATCAGCTTCTAGTTTAACACATCCCTGAAAATGCCTAACAACTCAATCAAATGCCAAGCTACAATGAAGAAATATCCTCTTGTCCTCTGTTAGGTCGAATGACCATCTATGTGAACCAAATGTCCACATCATTCCTCTCAAAATCAAAATCAACATCCCAATTTGTATGATTCAACTTAAACTTATTGAACCAAAATTTTGCTAAAGTCTATCATCTATAGACTACAGTTGCCCATTTGGCAAATTCCATGCCCATCTGGCATACTTGATGTGTGTTGTTGTCGAAACTTTCTATCTGACAACCATCTTCAATTCCATCATCAATTCCCCCCTTTGTTAGTTGAAAGGAGAGACCACAAGTGGTTTCATGAACCATCGTCTCTAGAATTTTGAACTCCCCCCCCCTAAGGTGCATGAGAGTTTGATCATCGTGCTCCCTCCTTTGATGCTCAAGAGAGTACCATACTTGTTCCATTTGAGTACAACACAAAGTGGGCATGTGGAAACAACCACATGTGTTATTGGATAAATCCGTAAGTGTGGACACAAACCGATCTCCCTAGATCCACCTAGATCTAGAACAAAGCAAGACAAAATATGACTCTTTCCCTAGATTCTAACCATTGAATTAAATAAGAGGCAAGAACAAGGAGCATACCTTATTAACGCTTCCTTTGGTCTTTGTTGCTCTCGCTTCGCTCCAATGCTCTCGTACAGTCAAGACCAAAACAATACAAACCAAGTGGAGTGAAGAAAGCACAATCTATTCAATAGTGAATCTATGTATATGATCAAGGAGTTATACAATAAAGTGAAAATAGCTTTATGGGAAAGAATCATATTACGGTATCATATTAAATGTGAAAGAGAGATTACAACCATAGCCTTGATGTCGTAAGGTCCCTTCCAACTGTTCTTCATTCCCCACACACTTCTTGCTCCAAGGATTCTGAGACCATAGATCTGATAGCTACTTACAATCTATCTTGACAAAGCAAATCTCAAAGCCACTCTAACCAAGCCAAAGCTAACAAGCTCAAGAACCAACAAAGCTAACCCAAGCTAACTTTCTCCATGAGAACTCCTCTCCCTTTATAAGTTGAAGAGGATAAGATGAGAAGGTTAGGATGATCCCACTAAATCATGAAAGCGAGTAAGATCCAAACCATTCGGATGCCACCTCACCATAGAAGTTTCTCCTTCTAGAAGATTCGAGAAAACGCTCATTTTTCCCACGTGCAGGCATTCTCGCACCCTAGCTATAAAGCAACCTGTGAACACCTCGCACCCTAGCTATAGTGCAACCTACGAGAATGGGTCATTCTCGCACCCTGCCTATATAGCAACCTGCGAACTTCCCTTTTTATAAGGTTTTTACATAGGAAAAAGCAACTTCTTTTCTCAGGAGAAGTTCTTCTCCCTTCTCTCTTTAGGAACTCAGGTCACTGACCCTTCTGAAGGCAACAGATAGGTTTACATCATTAATGATCATAGGGATGACGAAAATAATGTGTAATATAGAGCCCCCAAAAGTATGAAGTTAGAACAGAGTGATAGCTGAAATACTTTGTCGAGTGTGTGTAGGGAACAAGGAATAGTCGGTCGGAAACCTGCCAACAAATAAGGAAATACAGTACAATAATATATCATCACTGAGGTAGGCATTCCCATACTCAAAATACAAATGAATCAAAGCATAAATGCCGACATGCGAAGACCCATTTCAAGTAAGACAGGTCATTGCCACCAAACATACACTGTGGATCCATGCCGATATGACTCAAATCTGAACATAGCCACCAAAAATACATTGTGGATCTATGTGTTAAAGACTCAAATTTGAACATAGCCACTAGACATACAATGTGGATCTATGCAACAGTACACTGAATATACTCCAACGCAACCTGAATCTGTCAAAAAAAATCCAGGGTCTTCATCTCCACCACTCTATAGTACGAATCTAACCATGTGAATACATGTGTTGAAGTTGAACATGGTAGAAACCACTTGATTACCAGTCATTAGTGTATACCGTTAACAAGTGCGAGGGAAATCACCATTAATGTCAATGACTCCCAAGGTACTCTAGTACAATCCAACGAATGTAAATCAATGAGCTGAGGTCGAACACTCAACGGAATCTCTAGATCAGGGGTCGATAATGAAAACCCACTGTCGAAAGCGAGGAAACCTTCCATTGAGGCATGCAAGTCCCAAGGTACCAATTAGTTTCTAAGTCTAATTCATGGATAATGAGTTGAAGTCAACAGGAAAAGACTCGTCACAGGAGGGCCTTAATGTATCCCACATCAATGACACGAAACAAGTAACAAGATTTGATGTAGATTAGAGTAACAAGTGATTCAGGACTAACTCAGGGATGGCAATAGAAGGTTTTAAGGACTGCAGAAATGGCCGACACAATAGAAGGCTTTTCGGGTTGAACATCTCTTTGAACATATTGATGACACGACAACTGTCTTGGAAACACTGACTCAACAACAGGGATCACAGACCGATTTGTAATCTTATAAAGGAGTATGATCAGGAGACAAGTGGATTTTCCAACCTAGACACAAAGCAAGTGAAAGGGTGTCATGTTCAAAAGTGACTCTTCCACAGAATACAGGTTTAGATACATTTCTTTCCCAATTTTTCCCCCACCATCTCTGGTGAGTACCTCTTTATTTTTACGCAAGCTTGAGGAGGATAACATATGCTTGTCAATTTAAGCTCATCCTTCAGACGAGTCCCTCGGAGCATGTTTAACGAACCCTAAGAAGGAGTGGTTCGGTCCCATCACGGGTCTGTCAATGTTTGTTTAACGAGTCCAGAAATAGAAAACTCAAAGGTTTTTCAAGATTATAGAGTTTGGAAAAACACTTAAAAGAGAACTCTCTCAGTTCCTTTTTCGTAAAATAGTCTGGATGAGACCGAAAAAGAGATAAATTATCGCTCACCAGACGCTTACTTCAAATACTTTATCGAGCGTGAAAATAGCAAGGTCGCTCGGCGATCTTTTCATGTTTAGAGAGTCTGAAAAGAGCTTAAAGGGAACTCCAGGGGGTTCCTTTTTCGTATAACCTTTACGAGTCCGAAAAAGTGATAAAAGTATACTCGGTTACATTCTCACTTATTTATGAGCACGAGAAAGAACAAAAACTAAGCTCGGGATTGTTTTTATTTTTACGCAAGCTTTAAAAACTAAATAAAACTATGCTTGGCCCTAGTTTCATTTTTACACAAGCTTAAACCAAAGGAAACTATGCCTGAGGTAAGTGGTTTCATTTTTACACAAGCTTGAACCATAGAAAACAATGTTTGAGGTAAGTAGTTTCATTTTTACACAAGCTTGAACCATAGAAAACTATGCTTGTGACTTCCCAATGCATGACACAGGGATGGTTGGTACTTAGCCCCTAGCTTAAGAAATTAGTGGCTTAACTTCAGCATGAAGTCCAGAGGCTAAGGAAAAAATTCCCCCCAAGCTTTGTTTCATCCAACTGCAAAGGAGAATGAAATGAAGCTTCAAATACTAGACGAAGGACTTGACTCAAACAGAGAAGGGGAAAACTATTTCATTTTTTAACGAGCTTGACACAAAAACAAGAACGATGCTCGTAACCTCTGTTTCATTTTTTTAACAAGGTTGTTACAGAGACGCAAAAACTATCCTCGGAAGTGGTTTCATTTTTTAACGAGCTTGAAATTAGAAAACCATGCTCAAAGACCTCTGTTTCATTTTTTAACGAGGTTGCCTCAGAGATGCAAAAACAAACTATCCTCGAAACCTCTCTACTTGATCATGGATTCCAAGAGGACAATGCTCTGGAATGACACCATGTCAAGGGACAAAACTCGGTCATGGCTTCCAATAGGTCTTCACTGGAAGGAAGAAACACACTCTGGAAGGACACCATGTCGAGGGTCGCGATAGGAGTAAAGAGATCAGACTCTAGCTGTGGCGGGGGCGATATTGTCTGCATACAAGAACCATTCAGGGAGGCAATCCAGGCGGGGTCAATAAATGAAAGTTGATCAACAGTCACAACTCGTCCATCGTGAGGGAAAGATATCACACGAAAAAGAGTAGAGACAATAGCTTTCATGGCATAGACATAATCTCGCCCAAGGAGTAAAGAAAAATCCAAGGGGTCTTAGACTACCATGACATCAATGAAGACAGTTTTCCCTCCCAAAGTTACAGGAAACTGAGGAAGGGTCCCTAAAGGTTGACTAGTTCTTCTGTTAAAAGCTAACAGATTCTGCGTAACTGGCGCAAGTGGAGGACAACCCAAAGCTTGGCAAGCAATAGAGGACAAAATACTAATAGACAAACCTTCATCTATCAACGTTTGAGGAACGTCCCGACCACAAACCTGTACTGTAATCTGGAAAGGAATGTAAGAGGGAAGATGAGGTCCAGTTAGCACACCCCAATCAAAACGGATGGCCTCATTACTTGGAGGGAGTCCTACGGGAGAAGGAGGAATACCCCTCGGCACGGGAGATTCTGTATCAATGAGAAAAACATGGG
Source organism: Picea mariana (assembly GCA_032191745.1). Taxonomy (NCBI): domain Eukaryota; kingdom Viridiplantae; phylum Streptophyta; class Pinopsida; order Pinales; family Pinaceae; genus Picea; species Picea mariana. Next base: position 40,488 of record JASDQU010751990.1, read on the forward strand.
TAGTATCGGGTTTACTCTCGAGCAAGAGAGTAGGATCGACCGATGGAGAGATCAAATCGACCACTTGGGTTTCATTCTCCAAGGGGAGAATGGGGTCGACAGGTGGAAATGGATCGACCGCTTGGGTTTCACTCTCTGAAGGGAGAGTGGGGTTGACCGAAAATGGGATCGGATCAACCACTTGGTCTATTGGTTCATCCAAAGATGTGACCAGATTGACCACTTGATCAACCGGACTGACCGACAGGGGAACCGGATTGATCATTCCATCAACTATAGGTGGGTTGAGAGAAAGCTTGCAATAAGCAGCTAGAAGTTGAGGTTGTGAAACAGTCATGTCTTCCAGTAATTTCGAGGCTTCTTCCATATGAGGACAAAGATGAGTTAGATGACTCCCTTTGCATAACATACACGGGAACTTGACTCTACTTTTCTTCTTCCCAACCGTATCATGACTGGTTGACGGGGGGTCATCAACATGTTGTTCAGAGGCTAACAACATGGGTTGGCGAGGGCATGTAGACCATGCTTCTATAACCTTGGATAGACCAGGGAAATCCTTAAGAAGATGGCTGCCCTTACAAAGCCTGCAAGGGTACTTGGGCTTACGGGTTGTGTTGTAACAGAGTTTGAATTTTCCTCTAATTTGTGTCTTCATCCTAAATGTCTTTGAGAATCACATTCAGCTTATAAATTAACTAGGGATGCTCACCAAAGAACTTTATTACAAGCGCTTACATATCACAAGGGGGTGTTTTTGCTCTGGCTGCCACACCAAGCCATCAGGGTGTATTTTCTGCTAGTTTTGATAGCCAGGTAATAAGTTACCAATTTGTTCCTGAGAGTACTAAAACTGTTAAAAGTACTGATTGGAAACTTGGCTGATTGTGCTGGGAATCGTTAGGTCTTTGTTGGTAGAAACCAGGTGCATACACATGATGTTAGGGCTTTGACCGTGGAAACACCCGAGATATCTGAACAAAGTGATTTGCTTGGTGCTCCAAGTCGAATAAAATGCAAGGCTTCTCAGCGTATTATTTGTAGTGCAATCGAGGAATTTAATTGCATTTTTTGATCGTATTAAACCCAAGCTGTTTGAATTGAAAATGAAATTGTCAACAGAATCTGTGGAGTTGGCAGGTTGTGATCGGGTTCATGTTGGTGTTATGGATGGGCGTTTTGTGCCAAATATTACCATTGGACCTCTAGTGGTTGCTGCATTTGCCACTGGATGTACATTTGATGATTGTTGAACCGGAACAACGTGTACCAGATTTTATCAAGGCTGGTGCAGACATTGTTAGTGTACACTATGAGCAAACTTCCACTATCCATTTTCACCGAACAGTAAATCGGATCAAGAGTCTTGGAGCGAAAGCTAGGGTAGTTTTGAACCCGACCACTCCATTAAGTTGTATAGAATATGCGCTTGATGCGGTAGATTTGGTATTAATCATGTCAGTCAATCCCGGATTTGGTGGACAGAGCTTTATAGAAATTCAAGTCAAGAAAATCTCAGACCTACGGAGAATGTGTGCACAGAAGCGTTAAAAAGCGTGGATGTTATCGGTTTGGAAGACCTCTACTACGGAACAACGAAAACGGTCAGAATCTCAGGTTAGTATTATATGCTGCTGTCAAGACGAAGTTTGCAAATTTTTAGGTTTTGAAAGATAGATGAGATGCGCGCAGTGAAAAAATACAGCATTTCCAGCGTCTATTCAACGGATGAGTTTGGTCATTAGTGATGTGATTGGTCAAATGATTTCTGCATTAAAACTAAAGTAAATCTACAGTGATTGAAGAAACAAAGAACTGAAGAAATGATAATACATAACACCAACACGTGCCGCATGCACGAAACACCACCAATCATGGGATTTCGGGGTTTCGATTATTGTTTTTCATACTATGCTTTGTTCTCCGAAAGTTCGAAAGCCGAGTTCTTGGTTCCAAGTTTTTGGTTCCGCATATTGAAGAGTCTTTGTTTAAAGACCCTGGAGCTCCAAGCAGCCACGTCTGTTTATTCTAAACAATTTTCAGCAGATAAGTCAATTAATAGGGCCTTGTTTCAACAGCAAGGTAATGCATATCCGGAAGTTATTATGTACATCGTTAAAAATGGTCTTTGATGCATTTCCATT
>JASDQU010751991.1:0-26960 GCA_032191745.1 Picea mariana
AGTGAGGGATAGGGAGAGTGAGGTCGGAGAGAAAGAGAGGAAGATAGAGGAAGGGAGGGAGAGGGGGAAAAGGGGGGAAGGGAGAGAGAGAGAAAGAGAGAGAAAGAGATGATTTATTCACATTAGTCGGAACGAGCACGCATTCATGTTGTTAATAAGGCACACATGTTTTAGGAATGCATGTGCTTTATCTAATTAGTTTCTCTCAAAAAAAAAAAAAAACTTTGTAATCCATCCTTGTCAAATATGCCATAAATCCTTTTCAAATATTTAAAAAATTAAAATAATTAATAATTCTATAAAATTTAACTTAAAAAAATTTGTATTAAATTAATATATATATATATATATATATAATAGATCATATGAGTAAATGACAAGTGATAAATTGCTCATACAATATCTTTTGGCTATTAACCATTTATCACTTTTACCATTCAGTGATCGATGCTACTACTGGTAGGTATTGTTGTAGGTTGAAGACACGGGTTATTCTGTAAATTATCATAGTCTGGGTTAGGATTTCCTTGTGTAGGTGGAGTTTAAGTAAACAGTTTCATTTACATAATCTATTATTTTAGTTTTTCATTTGAAATTTATGTTTTGGTTTGGTATTTAAGTTATTTCATCTTGGTCTCCGTGGTAGCCCGACATAAAAAAAAAAAATTATTTCATCTTGAAATTTTTATTATTAATTAATATCATGATTATAGTTATAATTAATTGAAAATTAAAAAACATATTGTTTTGAAAGATGTTGTGGAAGAGTGGAATAAAATGATACTTATTATATTATTATATTAAATTGGAAACTTTAATAAAGTGTTCATTATTTTGGTGTTCACATCTTATGGTTCGGTGCATGGCTATCTCCACACCATGCATGTTCATGCATTATTTGATGTGAGTATTTGCATGACTATCTCCACACCATGTATGTCTTCACATGGCTCCATGTATATCTATGCTTGCATATATTTACATTGCAATCTAATTTTAGTAACAAATTTAAAGTAGTTTAACCAAAACTAATAAATATCTATTAAGTATTAGTTTTCAAATTAAAAGTTACTAGAATAAATATTGACTCTGTGTACATGTACACATGCATTTGGTGTTGTCTAATTTTTCAGATTTTTAATAAAATTTCAAAATTAATGAAACTTTAACAAATATAGAAAATTGTAATAAAATTTTCAATTTAAATTTACAATTGCACGAAAATTTTTATTCTCATATAAATTTGACAGATTGTTTGAATTGCTTTGACAAGTTTAACTTGTTTTGTCCTTGATATAGATAAATATTATTATAAAGTCATCTGTATAGCTTTGCATAAAAGTTTGTTTGAGCAATAATCTTTTGTAAAAATTGAACTCTTATCTACCAAACAAACCTTTATCACGTGATTTGCTTACAAACCTTTATCGTGTGATTTGCTTGCGTGAATAAGGTAACAATATAACATATGTACTTAGTTTAGTTCTATTTCTGTTTATTATTACAATCTTTTTATTTTATAAAAAATTGTAATCTTCTTTGTAAACATATTTTTATAATACGAATAGTATAAAATTTATATTGAACAATTAAAACACTTTTTGTTTTATATATTATTAATTATTTTTTATAATACAAATAAACTATATAAAAAAGCACTTTTGTTTTATATATTATTAATTATTTTTTATAATACAAATAAACTATATAAAAAAACACTTTTTGTTTTATATATTATTAATTATTTTTTATAATACAAATAAACTATATAAAAAAGCACTTTTTGTTTTATATATTATTAATTATTTTTTATAATACAAATAAACTATATAATAGTATAACTTCCTGATGAATTAAACCATTTTTTGTTTTATACATTATTAATTATTTTTTATAATACAAATAAACTATATGATAGTATAAAATTTATGTTGAAGAATTAAAATATTTTTTGTTTTATACATTATTATTTATTTTTGTAATGCAAATAAACTATATATGATAGTATAAAATTTGTATTTAACAATTAAAACTTTTTTTATTTTATACCGTATTAATTATATAAATATTTATTTTTTAGAATAATTTTTTTTTGTTTAATAAATTGAAAAATAATTTTGTATTTAAAAAAATATATATAATTTTAATTTTAATAAATTATAAATTATAAAAAATATTAAAATTCCAAATATATTCTTAGCGTCTCAAAAAAAATTAATTATAAAATTACAACATTCATATAAACTGTCCGACATTCATATAAACTGTCCGAAACTACATTTAAAAAAAATAAAAAAAAATCATGAAGTCTTCCTAATTGTCAAATTGTTTGTATAGTAAAATATATAACCATAAGATAATATTAAAAAAAAATTAAAAAAAAGAAAATAAACAATTTTTTTTAGTAACTTTTAAACTTATCCATCCTATCTAAAAATGATAATTGCATAAATGTAAGCTACAAATATGTTTAAATAACTTTGTTTTTAAATACCACTGAAATAAAATTGATTCAATAATTTTTCACAGAATTTTCGTTAAATATTTTTGGAAAATATTCCCAGAAAATAACCAAAATTTAGAAGGTTTAAACTAAGACATTTTGGGAAAAAAATATTCTTTTCATTATTTAAAAAAAATAATATTTTTGTTTTACCATTATATTTTATTAATCAAAATAATAAAATTTTACCATTATACCAAATTAATCCGTTATCATAACGTTTAAACTCATTTCTAAAAATAATAAAATTTTATCATTATACCAAATTAATCCGTTATCATACCACAAAAAACCCTTTTGCACAGGGGTAGGTAATGACTTCTCCCTCTAAGAGCGGGTACCATTCGAAAGAGATCCAGGAGAGTAGATCCGGTAGATTGGGCTAGTATCCGTTAAACCCGCAAACTAGAGCGTGCCTACTGTAATGACAAGCATGAGTTAGGGCTACCTTCGACATTTGAATGGAAACTGTCGGAGCTTCTGGAACTGCTGCATGCAACCTGGATGGTTGGCCTTGATGAGAGGTAACCTCTGGGGCCGTTGCATGCAGACTGGCGAGAATTCCCTGGCGTGAAGCCACCTCTTTAAAGGAGGGGGATGGAACTTGAGTGAAAATTTCTGAGATCGTTGTTGACGGAGCGCCAGGGGGAGCGTTTGCATGAGAGGCCGACCCAAAAGAGAGAGTCGCGACCGAAGGAGGGAGGCCAACAGCCGCACCAGGAGGGGCGCCTTCTTGCTTTGAAGAGGTCTAGGGGACCACCATTGGAGCTTAGTCAAGCCGGCAAGGAGGGCTACGTCAGTTGCGCTGGAGGATGGGGAGGGCAGGGGCCTCAGGGCCAGTGGCCTGCAGGAGATCCAGGAGCGCGGTAGGTTACTCAATTATTTACAATCTGGTAAAAAATAATGTTACAGGAAGGTATTCACGTTTTTTTGTTTTTTTTTTCAACTCAAATTCAAATTCATTACCTACCTATTTCTTGTTTTGTTTTTTTTACTTTTTTTCTTAATTTTTTCTATTTTTCTTACTTTGTATATATATATTTTTAATTTTATGGGTTTCTTTCCTCTTTAGTTTTTTAGGTTTTTCTTTAATGATTTTTTCTCATATAAATTTGTTTTTAAAATGTTTTTGTTTTTTAAATTTCAATTCTGTTTGTTTTCTTATTTATTTTAGTTTTTAATTGATCCAAAAAAAATGAATTACATTTTTTTTGTTAAATATTTAAAAATATTGTTATTTAACAACAATTATTTTCTATGTATTGAAGGTAAAAAAAGTGTGTTAAAAATGATATTTTTCACTATATTCAAAATGTATGGAATCATAACTTAATTAAGGACAAATAATTATATGAAAAATCTTAATTTCAAAAAAATAAATGGTGTACAACATTTTTAACATTGGATGAAGCATGGAAATATGATTAAAAACACGATTGAATAAAAATAAAATTAAAAATAAAATAGAAAAGTTTGAAAATAGATGAAAAAACATAGTTGAGAAAAAAAGAAAAAAAAAAGAAAAAAATTGAATAATTTGAAAATAAATGAAAAACGAGCATTTAAAAAAATAAAGTGAAAACCTTATGTATCATAAAATTTAAAATATCAAAAAAACCCTTAAAAATGGAAGGGGATGCTACCGATAGCACCATTTTTAAAAACGGGGTAAAAAGCTTGACACCCCAAAAAAGGAGAACTATGTAGAGTTCTCGTTAAGTTGGTAACTATGTTCTTTGTAGTTGATGTCCAGATTGTTTTTCTACAAAGTCCTTGTAGGAAAAAAACATGTCAAAAACTTCACTCTTAAATATAAAGAAGTAAACCCAAATGTTATTTGAGAAGTCATCAATGAAGGTTAAGAAGTACTTGCACCTAGAGAAAGAAAGCCACATAAATCACTATGAACAATATGCAAAAGGGATGAGGTGTGCTAAGAGGCACATTTGTCAAAACAATATTGATGATGTTTATCAAGACCATAATTGAAACAAACACAATCTTTTGCAAAGAAACAAAAGGAAAATTAATCATCATGTTTTGATTACATAGTTGCAAGAATGAACTATATTTTATATGATCAACTTCTCATGCCAAAATTTTCTCAAGGCATCTCTATGAACAACAAAAAATGATGGAAAATATGATGATCTAAAGTTGTCAAATTTGTACAAACTTGTAATATCATCAACAATTCCAATTGTTAAGACATGCATAAGATCTTTTAAATCCTTGATTACAACTTGGTGAGGTGAAAACTTTATTGTTTAACCTTCACTTGAATGAATGATCTAATACACTAATAGAAGGTTGCAGGAAAGACTTGGAACACACAATACATTGTTGAAATGACCATTATCTACTTGAATTGTTCTAGACACTACAACACTAAGTGATCTATCATCACCAAAAAATATTTGTTTCGTGTTACAATTATTAAGAGAAAAAAAATTGGCTTTGTCCTTGAACATATGACAAGATTCTCTAGAATCAATAGGAGGAGACATATAGAAGTACCTTAGGTAAAAATTCCAGACTTTTTTTTGCTATACTTTCTAAGATAGGCCCTGTGGAAGTTAGGGTTTCTAAATGATGTTCCAAGAATCAGTTTCAAATAGGTTAGTTTGGAATTTTTGCCATAAATTATTTTCTAGGACTTTTCATACTGTGAAATTTTCATAAATCTAAGGAGACATACAAAAGTACCTCAGGTAAAAATTTCATACTTTGGTTTGTTATACTTTCTGAGATATACCATGTGGAATTTAGGGTTTTTGAATGGTTCTGAAATTGGTTTCAAAAAAATCAACAAGTGGTATTTTCTCTAATAACTTCTTTTTTGGGACTTTTCAAACTGTGAAATTTTCAGGGATCTGAGGATATATACCGAAGTACCTTAGGAAAAAATTTCAGAATCAAAGTCACAAAATTGGGTATGTGACATGTTGTACAAGTTCATTTTTTGGAAGAATCCAAAAACAACAAGCTTTGGGAAAGTTACCATAATTTTCATTTGGAAATTTAAATTTTGGTCAGACCTGGTGAAGGTAGAAATAGCAAGCAGAATCAATGAAGGTAATGTGAATGCTATCATATTTTGAAGAATTAATGTGTACTAAAGAATAAATTGTATCTTGAAGGTTGGTGTCACTCAAACAAAGAGATTAGTGTCTCTTGTCAAGTTCGAGCTTAGCGGTGGGGATTGGTGTCTTCAGTAGATTGGTGTCTACAAAGATCTGTAAGAGTAGGTTGGTTCCTACCACGGTTTGTGCTACTGGATATTGGTGTATGTTTCTAAGTTGGTGCTTAGAGGTGGGGATTGGTGTCTACAAATATATGTAAGAGTAGGTTGGTTCCTACCAAGGTTTGTACCATTGGGGATTGGTGCCTAAAAATATTTGTAACAATAGATTGGTGCCTATAAAGAATTATAAAGAGAAGTTGTGTGGTTTTCTTCTGAAAGGGTTTCCACGTAAATCTTATGTTCCATGTTCTATGGTTAATAGAACTCATATGTGATTATTTTCTTATGGTTGATGAATATTTGAAAAAGTAAAAATTGTCTTACACTAATTCACCCCCTATCAATATAAGTGTTTTCTCAACATGATGTTTCCCTAATTGAAGTTTGTGATTTTCTTTTAAGACAATTCTATATGTGGAAATTCCATGTTGTTTACGAGCCTGGGCCTTGTAGTGTCTTTGTTACTTTGGGAGGTCAACTCTACAAGGTACCAGTAGTAGTCTTGACAACTGCAATTTATTTGATCTCAGCAAAGCAATGTTGAAAGGTAATCTCGACGACGAATCTCTTTCTCTCCAAAGTAAATGGAAATATTAATATGATGTAAAAGAGTGGCTTTCAACTTATTGAAACCTCGACAAACCCAGTCTCCGTGGTTTAAGTTTTATCAATGTAAGTAAGAGAGAGCGAAAGATAGCGGCGTATAGTTGACTTTCGAACTAGAGTCCATGATTTGTGATTGAAAATGATGAAAGGTTTTCAGAACTAGAACGTTGGATAAGTGGCTCTCGTGTTGTTTAGTTGTTATTTGGATGGGTTTTAATATGAATTTTTGGTTGGAAATTTTTGTTTGCTATAAAATTGGGATTTCACTAATTATAAATTGTAATTGGGAATTAATTTTGGATTTTTAAATCTATCCAAATATTTGAACAATGTAAATTAACATTTCAACAATCAACCTGAATAGATAAGAGGTATTTGTTGATTTTTCATAAGAGATGATATTGTATGTGAATGAAAATATCTTATTACAATGACGAGTGTTCTATATATAAAAAACATATAGTGACCATCCATGAAGAGATGTGTCCCTTGAATAATAAATATATTTATACTTTGTATTATATGATACATATAATATAAATATACTTTATATTTTATATTATAAATATATTATTACAATAATAATATTATAATTAATAATATTTCTTAATAATTAATAATTTATTATTAATTATCAATTTAGTAGAATGTATTTAATCTATTAGAATGTCTTTCCTATGCTGCCCAAACATCAACAATAGTTTGAATGCTCCTTACCCAAAGCTAGATTGTTCTTCTTGGAAGAAGATGGAGTCAACAAAATTTAGCCATCCTCTTCCTCAGATACTTTTTTTAGCCATGCTCCTCTTCCTCAGATACTTTTCTGTCAATAAAACTTAGCCACGATCCTCTTCCTCAGATTATTTTCTATCAGCTACTGCGACAGACTACGATAAAGAAGTTTAATAAATGCTCTGATATCGTGTTGAGAGTGAATCTAAATGTCGTTGAGAGATGTCAACCTACCCAAATCCAACCGATACTCATGATTCATAAGGATGGAATTGTCGGTATTTGTTCTACTGCTGAGGCTTTTCTCAATAGAGGCACCGGCTCCCACCAGCTGAGTCCTTGCATCATCTATGTGGCAGCCTTACTGGGTTTTCCCATGCTAAATTAAACGACGTTGTCTAGCTATTCTATGAAATGTTTTTTTCATTGGAATCCGGCCATATACATTTACACGAATCTTTATTTTTGTTGTTTAAAATCTATTTTTTAATGTAAAAATGGATTCAGCATGCTGAAAAAACCTGGGGTACTCGGATTATACAGAAATAATCACTCAAATCTACTAATCTAATAATTTCTCGTTGAATTTCAAACAAATGTCCCTGAAAAAAATCGTCATTTGGTAAAACATTTAACTTACGCCAAATGAAACACTTAAGCTTTATTGAAGAATCCAATATGCCTCGTGTTACACTGCCTTCGAACGACAAAATTTTCGAACAAATCACTGCTATAAGTGTAAATGTTTTGACAATTGAATAGGATTATTGTGAGGAAAAATTAGACTAGCCAGGTGTTTTGATAATTGAGTAAGATAGTTGTGAGAAAAAAAAAAACGTCCAGGTGAACTTTACTAATTTAGTAATGCTTTTGAAAGACGCTTCCATTAAGAAACTATCAAGGACACCCTCAACTTCCGCTGCCAATTATTTTTACATATAAATATTTTACAGGTGAACTCTTGGAATAATTCTAGCCAACGCCATTTCTAAAGCAGTAATTTAAACTTTGTACTTTTTTGAGGTTTTTTGGCAACTTTTTCTGTTCTACGTGATGAATGGTTGGATTTGTAGATTTGCAGGTTTTTCATCATGCTGAATCCATTTATGCATTCATAAATGAAATTTAAACAATAGAAAATAACAATTTTATTCAAATTTACATCGTCGAATTCCGACAAAAAAAACTCAAAAGATAAAAAGTTTAGCCAAAAATGTGTAAGGATAGTTTTCCACATAGTAATTAAAGTTGGACATTTTGTATTTTGAAAGTTTGTAATGCTTGTGAAAAAATAATTTCATGAATTTGTCTCATGCACCAGATTACAATTTGAATATGTCACTTATAATTGTTGAAAACTCTAATCTCAGTTCATTATCTTACCCTAACAGTCATACCATTAGAGGACAATTGTGTTATGTGTACTATATATACATTATTGATGTACATATTAATTGAATTGGCTTCATTCATTTTCCGTCTGTCTTCTTTTCCTTCTTGATCTTGTTAGTTATTTGCTTTCTTGGTTATATTTTTAACAGTTGTATCAGAGCACTATAGTTCTTAGTTCATGGTAGTACAATGGTAGTTTTTACATGGTAGATGATTAAGAAGCAGATGATGAAAGTGGAGAGACTAAAGTCCCAACGATCTACATCATCGCCTCGATGAGAGATGAAGCGCTCAAGCTGTTATTTATTTCACCATAGGATGAAAATGAGAGATGAGATAAACAATGTGCATTTGTATTTTTGTGTTTAATATTTGTTGGAGACATTTAAGTGATGAATCAATTTAATTAAATGATTGTTCTAGTTTGGAAAAATCTATTCAAACCACACAGATAGATAATAGAAAATTTTAGTATGTTGTGAAATCGTTGAGAGCAGGAGATTCTGCGGAGGACATTATTTGTAAAAGTGCAAAGAAAGGTTTGACACCATCGCAAATCGGTGTCCTTCTTCGTGACAGTCATGGTATTCCCCAAGTTGGGACACAACAAAATTTTGCAAATTTTGAAGGGTCATGGGATTTCACCTCAAATTCCTGAGGATTTATAACATCTTATCAAGAAGGTAGTTGCAGTTAGGAAGCATCTCGAGAAGAACCGTAAGGACAAGGATTCAAAGTTCATGGTAATATTGATAGAAATTAGAGTCCACCGCCTAGCAAGATACTACAAGCGAACCAAGAAATTTCCTCCCAAGACAATGCATCCATCGACCTGGCGAGTGGGATGCACGCCTGAGTCATGCACTCTACCTATTGGTTTGGGATGAAGGGATTTCCCATAGAAATGGCATATCGAGTCGAGAGGAGATCATAAATTTGAATATGAATGGTGATTTGTTTGTCAATTGGATGGTGATCTTAAATCTTATTTGAAAAGTAATTTGTTTTGTCAATATGATGCTGATGTTCTAGTAGATTGGTTGGAGTTTATGACAACTAGCACCAGGTAGAGATTATAAAAGGTAAAAGGAAAGAACGAGATAAATGGTGAAGAAGGAAAAGTGAGTTAATTTCTCGTGAATTATTAGGTGAACATCACATGCATCGATGCATCAGTCATACAAATCACAAAATAACAAGATCCATCGCAGGAAACCATTATTCTCTAGGACCAAGAGGCCATGAACAATGTGCCCTCACAAGCGCACCCTATTGAAGGTTATAGTTCTTTTGAATAAATCTGCACGAGAATTTATTGTTGTTTGAAACTTAAACTTGCAAAAGGAAGTGCCCTTGACTTGGTAAAGCAAGAACTTAATGTCTCTATGTTTTATATTTTTCAGGATTTTAGAATTGTTTTTGAAAGTTATATGTAAAGTCTTTAAAAGCTGACCCTATAGTCTTTAGGGTTAAGCCTTTTATTTTATGGGCTTGGATTTACAATGCTCAAGGATTTGGTGTTAAAACTAAGTTGATCACCCATTTAAAGAGTTTTTTCATGTTAAAGGGATTAAGCTTGCATCAAGTGATTTGTAATTGATGGCGAGGGATCGCCATTGTGAAAAGGGGAAGAATGAGTTGATATTTGACTGCTTCTGTATTGACACACTATGAGGTGAAGCGATTTCATTCAAGAAATTTCAAACTAATTAATGAAAGCAAGGAGGAAAGTCATATGTGGAGCCTTCGTCTACAGAGATTTACATACATACCATCGAAAATTTTAAAGAATAATCGAACTCCTACATTCTAGACTTGTGTATGTTCAGAATTTTATGTCTTGCAATTTGTGATACTTATTGTTGTTCCTTTTGTAAGTATAAAATACTATTAAATTGAATTATGATTGTAATTGGGTGCATATTTTGTTGAATCCAACACCCTTCTGTTGAGTTTAAATTTTCTATTGTCGAGTTGGATTATTGTAAAAGGGTGGAATTGCAAGAAGCCCTCTTTCCATTGATAAAGTTGAACATATAAAAGAATGTTCAGAATTTTATGTCTTGCAATTTGTGATACTTATTGTTGTTCCTTTTGTAAGTATAAAATACTATTAAATTGAATTATGATTGTAATTGAGTGCATATTTTGTTGAATCCAACACCCTTCTATTGAGTTTAAATTTTCTATTGTCGAGTTGGATTATTGTAAAAGGGTGGAATTGCAAGAAGCCCTCTTTCCATTGATAAAGTTGGACATATGAAAGATCAGTATTTAGATCTTCATTCGTGTATGCATTGTGGAAAGCATACACATTATGGTTAAGGGAATTCAAACCACTTGTCCCTGACAGGGGGAATAACATCTAAAGTTTTCAGTCAGGTTCCAAGTTTGTTTTAGAGCCTGTGAATAGATGATCAAATGGGAAACAAGTATGCAGCCGTATTCTTGAACATACAATCAAATTATTGGTTTGTTGTTGATATGGTTTGTGGTAATCCTGAAACCATCTCTTCATAGTTTTTGAGCTCTTGTTTTTGAGTTCTTGATAGTTTGTGGTCAGCTTGAAACCACCAATTAAGCAAAAGACATGAAGTTCTGCTTGTTATATTTTCAGAGAGCATCATCAACATTTGTAGTTGTTGATTTCAGCCCTTTCCTTGGTTAGTTTATGGTCAACCATGCCATTTAGTAGAAGAGTTTATGGTCAACTTAAAACCATGTCATTTAGTAGAAGACATATGTTTCTGCTAAACATTCGGTTTGTGATCATCCCCAAACGACCAGATGAGTTTGTGGTCATCCCGAAACCACCATATTGGTTTTTGGTCATCCCGAAACCACCAGATGAGTTTGTGGTCATCCTTAAACCACCAATTTAGTAGAAGCCTTCATCTTCTGCTATTTTTTTCAAAGTTCAGAGAGGATCTTAAACCCTCTGAATATTCACTTGACACTTTACTAGTTGTCAAGAAGTTGTGTTTTTTAAAGAAAAAATGAAATCATGATTAAGGGGGGATGTTGAAAACTCTAATCTCATTTCGTTATCTTACCCTAACGGTCATACCATTAGAGGACCGTTGTGTTATGTGTACTATATATACATTATTGATATACATATTAATTGAATTGGCTTCGTGCCTTTTCCACCTGTCTTCTTTGCCTTCTTGATCTTGTTAGTTATTTGCTTTCTTGGCTATATTCTTAACAATAAAAACACTATCTTTTTCCATTAAAATTGCAATTTCTATTTCCATCAAAATTAATATAAGTGGTTGCACTGCTAACTATGTATTCTTGGTTGAGTGTTTGTCCATCGAATAGGGTTGTTTTCCTATAATTTTATTCAGTAGCACTATCAACTATTTTAAGAACAAGGATATCCATGGACCATAATTTCAATGTCCATCTTGGTTTTGTCTTTGATAGAATGGCATTGAATATTATTAAAGTCAAACCTACTTCAATAATTTACACATTTTGGGCTCATTTGATATATGTTACCATAATGTTTTTTGGAATGAAATGCTTAAATTTTGGAATGAAATGCTTAAATTTCCTTCACATGCATTTGTTGTTCCCATAGTTAAAAAAAAAAATTTCCTTCACATGCACATTAAAATAAAAATCTATCTCTTTTTTGTTTGGTAAGAGACTAAATATAAAAAGATGCATTTACCTTTGAACATATGACATGAAAATGAATTTTTTTGCATATACCAAATTTATATATAACTTATTTAATAGATATGAATGCACTTAAAATATTAACTATATATAAATATAAGTTGTAACCATATACAAATATAGGATTTAATTAGACTTTTACCTTTAAACTATATAGAATTATTATCTTCCCCAGATGCGGGTGTCACCCCCGTCCACCTGGAGGGCACCAACAACTTGGTGCGCTCCACCTCACCATCCCCTCATGTGAATTAAATGAGCTCTCCTCCCGAGGCCTCGATCCATTACTCTGCCAACTGCTCTCACTCCTCACTTGCATGGTCTCAGTACGTTGCACCACTCCATGCGCATGCAGAGGATGGTAGCACTGAAGGCTAGTGATTTGACCCCCCCCTTCCTCATGGATTTTGTCACTCTGTTATTCTCCATCCTCCCTGTCATTCCTCCATTGTTCTCTGCAAGTGGTGGCTCTCTGTTCTTTGCATGTGGGAGCTCTCTGTTCTCTGCAGACGATGGTGGCTCTCCCCCCTCGTAGCGCTTCACAAGCTCAAGATCTTACTCATGCCTCCCTGCAAGCGTGCCATCCCGACCTTGGGGAGAAGTGGTCGCGATGGGCGTGCATCCATAGCTCCTCCCCCACCTGTCGTGGCCAACTAGGAAGGCTACGACCACTTTGTCCCTAACTCTCTTTGGAAGCTGTTAGACGATTGGGAAGATGAAGTTTCATGCTCTCTCCCAGCCTCCCGACGCACCTTCAGACACCTTCGTAGTTACTGGGTGGCAAAAAACTTTCTCTTATGCACCCTCCTCAATCCCCCAGGTGTATTTGTTCAGAGCCCTCCAAGTTCACCTCACTCACCCCACTCCCCCACCACTCTCCCTCCTCCTTCAGGTCCTCCCTCCCTTGACTCTCGTCCTCTTCCTTCTGTGGCCCACCCTAATCCCTCAGCTCCTCAGGAGAATTCCAACAAACAAATCGATGAGACTACTCCAGGCAAGCATAGTTCGTTGATGGCTCCCTTTATCAAGAGTACAGGCCTCCCGGTCAAGGAACTCAGCTTAGACAACTCCAGCTCCTCCAGCGATAGCAACAACGACTTTGGTAGCTTTCCCATTGTAGAAGAGATTCCTCTGGATGGCCCTCCAACTGTAACTGGCAAGCATACATGATTCCTAGGCTTATGTTCTTTTTTTTTCAGTTTTTCTTAATTATGATTTTTCAGTTTTTTGGTCTTATAATAGTAATCACAGAGACAATCTCTCCCACCCAAAGGGCAAGCAAGATGATCACATCTTTTTCCCAACCTAGTTTCTGGATAAGGGCAAGATTCAGTTTTGTCCATTCACAAGGATAAACACTATACATTTATGATCACTATACATTTATGATTGTATCGTTATTCTATTTTAATATAATAGTTCCACAATCCACACAAAAAATATAGAATTATTATCTTAAATTTTTCTAAAAAACAATTACAGGGATAAACGACTTTGCTTTCACTTCTTTATATATTTTAAAACTTTCATATGATGAAGATAAAAAAATAAAAATAAAATCAATTTAGTTTTTAAAAATGGTTATTTAAACATACATTCAAATTCCATTTACATTGGTACGAACTTCTTGCTTCTTTTAACATGCTTCTAAATTTGTCCATTTTCAATTTTATATGAAAATTAAATATTTTTAATTGTTATATCGAATATATAAATTCTCACCGGTATGGACCGCCGTGATGATAAGACTAGTTGTGAATTGATTTTTTAAAAATGATAATTATCATATGAGATATTTCTGCTCATATCCAGCGTACTAAGGTAGATGTTTATCATTTCGATATCGCATGGGAGTTGAAAAGCAATTTTCTCGAGTTTCCACCAAATGGACATCAATACAATCAAATACTTGTATAGCTCAATCATCCATAATGAGTCTTTGTGTGAACCTAAATGTGTGTTATACTCCATACCAAAGTTTACAACAGTTGTTGAACTATTGGACTTCGCGGCCAAGTCTTTTGCTGTAAACCAAAAACTTCTGTAGTTCAACCAGCCAAGGAATGAATTTCTTGAGGAATTAAGTTGTGTGCAACTTTTCTTAATGAATTGTATTTTTAGGAGGTTAGATTATGAGTTATTAGAGATTATGTAAATAAAAAAAATTGAACAAAATGTATAATTAATAATTAATATAGGAAGAAGTATATATATCTAAGTATTTAAGATATATATTGTTTAATTTTTTTTTCTGGCCATTAATTTTTAAGATATATATTGTTTAATTTTTTTTTCTGGCCATTAAAAAAAATTGCCGGCCATTAACAAATTATACAGTCTGTGTGCAGGCTGCAGTGTTTTCAGTCTGGAAAGGGGGATCCAGTGGAGACGGGCCATCTCTGTATCTACCAGAGGTACGTTCCAGAAATCAATATTTTTCCTCTATGCGTATACTCCGATCTCGGAAACAGTTCGTCCGCGACTAATTAATCGATTTGCCTAATCCATTTTGTCGGTGTGATCATCAGGCAGCGGCGTTCACCAAGGGGATCACATGCGCGGTGAGAGTAGTGGATTCAGGGTGGTTTCGTTTAAGTTCCCGCGAAATCAGCAGAGGAGTTCCATTTGCACAGTTATCGCTGGGCGACATTGTTAGCCTCCGGAGACTATACACGGCTAGCTGGAAGAGACAGGATGTGCTTTCATACTGCTGCCTGGCCATACTAAAGTCATACTTCGCTGGGCTGAAGGGCATATTATCGTACTCCTTCTATGACTCCATGGACGGGAGGCAGATAATAGGGTTAGGAGTGTGGGATAGCATCGAATCCGCAGCCGTTCTGGCAAATAATGAAGATCGCAATGCAAACCCTTGGGTGGCCTTTTGGAAAAGCCTGGGAGCCAAGAAGCTCCAATACCATGTCTGCCAGGTCGTCTATGTCACTTACCAGACTCCCTGCATCGAATATTCAAGGCCAAGCTTTCAAATATAACGATTTAACTTGAATCTGTTATAGGATGGTTGAATAAACCTGGACGATTTTACGGCTCCAGCCGGTGCATATAGTTGAGCCTAACCCCTAAGAAAATTTGTGAAAATGTTTGCAACTTTAACTAATGAAGAGCACTTCAATATGTTTATCTTATCGTATATGTTTATCTTATCGTATATCTTATCGTAAACGAGTTTTCTAGAGCTTTCTGATATAGTGTATTTGTAGCTCAATGTGTTTGTTGTACTTATGTTAACTGGATTTTTGACAAGTTTGATGGCACTCTGATTTTTGCACCAGATGATGATAGTAGAATGTTGTTATAAAATTCAAATTCTGAAAGAATCTGTCGAAGCTTCTCAAAGCTACAAAGCTTCTTAACTTACATTGATCATTACTCAGTACTCTGCTTATGCAGAAAAAAGAGCAAGAGCTTGTTGTATTGTTGTTTCTTACAAACCCAAGTCATAGGTACAGAACCACAGAGCCTAACCCCTAAGCTGGTGGCATTATAAGGATTGGCCGTTGGACCATTGGGGTTTCTCTCTCAAAATATTTAACCAGCTGACACCAATTGCATTACCAAGTGCAAAACCAAGGGACGAGACGGAAGGTGAATGATCAAATTTCCTTACAGAGTGGGTTGGGTCGCAGTAAATTCATGGAGGTTTACCATGGGTTTTTATATCAAATTGATACCTTATAGTGTTTGACATCCTAGTAATGTGACACAGCGTTTTCGACTTTTAAGACATTTTGCTGAAGGTTATGTCACGACTGTAGATCGAAAGATTGAGTTTTTAAATTTTCAAGCATGTCTTAATTGCATAACTGAAATATATAATTATTAAAGGACACAAAAAGAGCATACCCAATTTAATCGAAGATCACAATTTAAAATGTTAATCCATATGTAAACATGGCTCAAAGTGTGTACACGCCTAATTTAGACAGCATAGAGTTATACGCCCTCTATACAAAGTGTTGTTTCACAAAGATCTTAAAGGTCAACTATTGGAGTGATAGAGCGGATTGAGGTGCATTTGGCTTGGTGGTGAAGTTTATCATACACATTTTTGAGATCCAAGTTTTTCCATTCATTGCATGGATTTTAGGATCCAGAGGATGTAAAGTATTAATGGGTAGAAGTGTACCAATTTAGTTAAAATTGAAAAGGTTATAATGTGTGGAGACACTAATTGTATTATCCCATTTTCAAGTTTATTTATTCATTTTGAAATTGGATTGGAAAACTAATTGTCTTGTTCCATTCTCAAGTTTATTTACTCATTTTGAAATTGGATTGGAAAACTAATTATCTTGTCTCATTCTCAGGTTTATTTACTCATTTTGAAATTGGATTGGAAAACTAATTGTCTTGTACAATTCTCAAGTTTATTTACTCATTTTGAAATTGGATTGGTAAACTAATTGTCTTGTACAATTGGAAAACTATGGGAGTGTTTCTCCCATAGAAACCACGTCGGAGTTGATACCTCTTAACGTCGCTCTTTCCAGCGCCAAGACCGATGATATAGATTTAAATATTGATATGGCTAGTATCTTAGCAAAGGTTAATGTACCTGTCCCTTTCAGTATTGATATTGTATTTTTTTTTAAATACCTACGACACAGTCGCTATTGCGACGTCTTGGAGTGTCGCTCCCATAGAAACCACGTCGAATTTGATACCTCTTAACGTCGCTCTTGCCAGCTCCAAGACCGATGATATAGATTTAAATATTGATATGGATAGTATCTTAGCAAAGGTTAATGTACCTGTCCCTCTCAGTATTGATATTGTATTTTTTTTTTTAAATACCTACAACACAGTCGCTATTGCGACGTCTTGGAGTGTCAGACCCATAGCAACCACGTCGGAGCTAATACCTCTTAACGTCGCTCTTGCCACCTCCAAGACGTCGCTCTTGCCACCTCCAAGAGTGTCGCTCCCATAGCAACCACGTCGGAGCTGATACGTCTTAATGTCACTCTTTCCACCTCCAAGACGTCGCTCTTGCCACCTCCAAGAGTGTCGCTCCCATAGCAACCACGTCGGAGCTGATACGTCTTAACGTCGCTCTTTCCACCTCCAAGACGTCGCTCTTTCCACCTCCAAGACGTCGCTCTTGCCATGCCCAAGAAGTATCTCTTGCCACATCGAATACGTCTCTCTTACCACGTTGAAGACGTCTCTCTTGCCACGTCCAAGACGTCGCTCTTGCCACGTTTAAGACGTCGCAATAAAGACGAAATCTATGTCGTCGGAAAAGAGACGTCATGTGAAACAACGTTTGAGGGGGTCTGTTGTTTGTCGTTCTCCCAACAATATAAAGTGGCAATTGCGTCGAACGCGCCGTCGAAATTTGATCCAAATGTACTAGTTTATGAACGTTGATGCAAACATGGACGATCCCAAATATTATGTGGGGAGATAAGACATCCTTGAGTATTAAAACCCTTCCATATCATCAAGGCATGTGTTTAGTCTAACCATGTCAAATTTCGATGCATACAAGAACAAATTGAAGTAATTTCAACCTTGGCCCCATTCACTGCTCACTGTGAGGGGTCGGAGGAAGACATTTGTGATGGGTGTATTAGAAGTTCCATGACATTTCAATAGAGTTTCGACAAAGATTCTACTTATGGAAATGACGGATGATGACAATGAGATGTGGATGATCTCAATGATTATGTGTGGGGTCGATGGATGTCATTAATCCCTTGACCATATATAATCCCTAATAAATTAACCATTAAAATACCTAATCCCTAAGCCCCAAATCTGTTATCCCTTGACCCTTAATCCCTTAAATTGTAACCCCTAATCCCTTAACCCTTAATCCATAGACCCCAAATCCCTAAATGCCCTAATCCCCAAAGCCCCTATCCACTTAACCCCCAACAACTCAAGAAATTAACTATTTAGGCACATTAGGAGTTAAATTGGAAGCCAAACTAGATGCTAAAAAGGAAGCTAATTTGGATGCTAAATTGTAAGCTAAAATGGAAGCTAATTTGGGTGCTAAATAGGGCACTAACTTAGGTGCTAACTTCGGCGCTAAAGAGGGCGCTAACTTAAGTACTATTAGCACCAACTTGGGTTGCTTGGCACAAATAGTGCCCACAATTTAGCTCCATCCTGATAAATAGCGCTGACTTTAGCAAAAAAGTGGAGAAAAATACATTAAAACAACCTGTGGAAGCAAAAAAGGGGGCTAAAAAAGGAGCTAATCACATGGATTTGTTGTAGTGAAAGTAATGGGAATATTAATATGAATGAGAATATTAATATGATGTAAAAGAGTTGTTTTTAACTTATTGTAATCTCTACAACCTCATATATGACTCATCTTTAATTTGATTGCAAATTTAGTTAAATTTAATTCATTTCAAGTTAAGTAAAGAAATCAATGGTTAACTTAGTGGTAGATATTTTGTTAATTCTAATTTACAATTAGATTAAGGTGAGATTAATAGATGAGCTATCCTTAACTCGATCGATTGTAGATTCTGGTAGTAAAAATGTCCAACCATGAAGTCAACTATTTAAGTTTAATCAATGTAAGTAAGAGTCAGTCAAAGATATGTTGACTTTCGAACTAAAGTCCACGATTATCTGATTCAGAAAATAAAAAAGGGTTTTCACAACTAGGTTGTTCATCTTGGAAGGAAATTCGATCAGGTCAAGAAGACTTAGCCATGTTCCTCTTCCTCATATTATTTTGTCTCAACTACTGTCCCAACCTATGATAAAGAAGTTTAATAAAAGCTATCATATCGTGTCGACAGTGAATCTAGATATACTTGAGAGTTGAATCTAGATGTAGCTAAGAGTTGTCACCCTACCCAAATCCCATGGATAAGTGCGAGTCGTGAAGATGAAAATGTTGGTATTTGATCGGTTGTTGCTACTTTTATCAATAGAGGCACCCGCTCCCACCAACTGAGTCACCACATCATCAATGTGACAGCCTTAGTGGGTTCACCCACGCTAAATGAAACAATTACACTTTGTTGAAGAATCCAATATGCCTTCAAATGACATGGTGTTCCGAACAAATCACTGTTATAAGTGTAAATGTTTTGACAATTGAGTAGAATAATTGTGAGAAACAATAGGTAGCCAGGTGCTTTGACAATTGAGTATAATGGTTGTGATTAAAAAATAGAGCGGTCAGATGAAATTTACTAATTTAGTAATGATTTTGAAAGAAACTTCCATTAAGAAACTATCTAGGACACCCTCAACTTCCAAAGCCACCAATTATTTACATATAAAAATATTACATGTGAAACCTTGGAATAATTCCCATCATTGTATCCCCAATTTCAAAAAGAAGCATTACGATTTCTTGCAATTCTCTTAAAATTCCATGGAAAGCATTGAGTTTCACTTCGATGTGCTTCTCGTGTGTATCTACATTTTCAGTCGGTTACCTGAGTGCAGAAATGGGATTATGAGTACTACTTTTCTTCTTAAAACAATACATCAAATTTATTGTATAATCATCTTTATGTCAAATGTCGATCGATATCTGGCAGTCATCAAGGTTGCTTGATGGTTGTGATTGTTTACCGGAAGTGGTTTCCTAGATACAAGCACAGGCAGTCATTCACAGGTGAGGAAATATCCTGCAATGTGGACATATGGACGAAATTATCATGTAGAAAGTGTACATGTAAAGAGATGATCCTTTGATTGTGGCATCATGGTTGATTTCAAGCAATCCAGTCGAGCAATCTCAAAAGATAAGAATATTGTTGAAGGGAATCTACAATATGTTGGGAAAATCCAAGAAATTATTGAGTTGGATTACCGCTCTTTTAAATGTTGTATTTTTAAGTGTAGATGGTATGAAACATTTGAGAGGACACGAAGACATGATACCCATAGTGAATTTTTTTCTATAGATTCCTTGAGGTTCCTATGAGAGGATAAGGAGCCTTATGTTCTACCAATTCATTGTGAGCAGGTATTTCCTTAACTCAAATAAGAAGAGGTAGTGATCATTAATCTATTGATTCATAGTTTATTGTGATAATATATATGTGTTTATTAATCAATAAAATTGTTATAAGATATGTCTAATATATGCATGTTGTTCATGTGCAGGTATTTTTCTGTGAAGATATTTTGGACCCAAAATGGATATTTGTCATACATTATAATCCAATATTAAGGCATGTCTTTGACGATGCATTAGTGGATATTGAGAAAAACAATGATGGCAACAAAATGAGAGAGAGGGATTAGAGAACTTCGAATAAATTGACATCCATGATGATGTTGAACATGGTTATGTTTGGGCACAAGAAGACAACAATCCAGAGTTAGATGATGTTATGGAAGACAACAATATGGATGGTATAGAAAATGATGATCCAAATACATCTGGTAACAATATAGAAGGTCTACAATCAAATTCCAATGATGATGAACATGATGCAGGTCAAGATGAGGATGATGATAATATTAAATACTTGAAATAACATATGAACATTGACAATGATACACTAGATAACATTGTTGCAGACAATAATGTTAATGACCAAGACTTCTATATTTCCAAAATTATTTATAATTCATATTTTTAAAGTGTTGATTCTTATGGCCCAAACTTTGAAATGCTTCAGTATTATTTGTGTCGATACAAATTACCTATTGCAATATCCTTAAAGTGTTCAATTTTTTCTATGAATTGTTGGCAAAAAAAACAGGACTACTTGAATAAGAGTTAGCATGGTTAGTGGTCATGTGTTGGAAATTGTTAAATAATATAATTACATATATCGTATATGTAAAACAATGTAAATCCATACCATTAGTATAAATGTATCCAAATTTTGTTCATTAATTTATATTTTAAAACAAATTTAAATATTTCACTAAGCCTAAACCTAAGACCTTAACCTTTATACCATCTAAACCCTAACCCCATAACCCCTAACCCCTTGAAACATGGACGATCTTGAAGATTATGTGAGGAAATAAGACATCCTTGAGTCTTGAAACCCTCCCATACCATCAAGGAATGTGCCTAGTATAACCATGTCAAATTTTGACGCATACATGCACAATTTGGAGAAATTTTAACGTTGGCCTCATTCACTACTAACCATGTAGGGTTGATGGATGTCATTAATCCCTTCACATGATATAATCCCTAAATCATTAACCATTAAACCACTTGCATGTTGGACCCTATAAAATTCTTTTGGGATGTCTCAACTTAATAGAATCATGGTTTAATCATCTCGAAGAATGCCACAAGAAAAAGACAAATACATGGAAATTGCCATCTTCATCAAGTTTCCCTGTAAAGATGGGTATGTCGGGTTTGATCTTTGTTGGAATGGATGGAGAAATTGGGTCAAAATGAATATGATGATGATGACGATGGAAATGAAAACCATGATGATGGAAATGATGAAGAGAATGATGTCCTTGATTCTTAAAACCCTCACATATCATCAAGGCATGTGCCTAGTCTAAACATGTAAAATTTCAACGCATATAGTCACATTTTGAACAAATTTCAACATTGGCCCCATTCACTGCTCACTGTGTGGGGTCAGTGGATGAAATTGGTGATGGGCATGTTGGAAGTTCCAAGACATTTCAAGAGAGTTCCCACAAATATTCTATAGAAAGGAATGACGAATGATGACAATTTTGTTGACGTGAATGATGAACATTGATGAAAACATGGACGATCTCGAATATTATGTGGGGACATCAAACATACTTGAGTCTTGAATCCCTCCAATGTCGTCAAGGCATGCGTGTAGTCTAACCATGTCAAATTTCAATTCATACATGAACAAATTGAAAATATTTCAACGTTGGCCCCATTCATTGCTCACTATGTGGGGTCGGTGCATGACATTTGTGATGGGTGTATTAGAAGTTCCATGAAATTTCAAGATAGTTCCAACAAAGATTCTACATATGGTAATTATGAATGATGACAATGAGACATCAATTATGAACATTTATGTAAACATGGACGATCTCAAATATTATGTGGGGACATTATACATCCTTTAGTCTTGAAACCCTCCCATATCGTCAAGGCATGTGTCTAGTCTAACCATGTCAAATTTCGATGCATACAGGCACAAATTGAAGAAATTTCAACATTAGCCCCATTCACTTCTCACTGTGCAAGAGAGTTCTGACAAAGATTCTACATATGGCAATGATACATCCATGATGAACATTGATGCAAATGTATTAGATGATCTCAAATATTATGTGGGGACATAAGACATCCTTGAGTTTTGAAACCATCCCATACCGATAAGGCATGTGTCTAGTTTAACCACATCAAATTTTGACGCATACAAGTACAATTTGAAGAAATTTCAACGTTGGCCCCATTCACTACTCATTATGTGGGGCTGGTGGATGACATTTTTCATGGGTGTATTGGAAGTTCCATGACATTTCAAGAGATTTCTGACAAACATTCTACAAATGCAAATGATGAATGATTTCAATGATACATCCATGATGAACATTGATGCAAATGTGGACGATATTAAATATTATGTGGGGACATCAAACATCCTTGAGTCTTGAAACCCTCCCATAACATCAAGGCATGTGTCTAGTCTAACTACATAAAATTTTGATGGATACATGCACAGTTTGAAGAAATTTCTATGTTGGCCCCATTCATTGCTCACTGTGCGAGGTTGGAGGATGACATTTGTGATGGGTGTATTGGAAGTTGCATGACGTTTCAAAGATTCTATAGATGGAAATGACAGATGATGACAATGATATGTGCATGATGAACATTGATGAAAACATGGATGATATAAAAGATTATGTGGGGACATCAGACATCCTTGAGTCTTGAAACCCTCCCATATAGTCAAGAAATGTGTCTAGTCTAACCATGTCAAATTCCGACACATACAGACACAGTTTGAAGAAATTTCAATGTTGGCCTCATTCACTACTCACTGTGCGGGGTTAGTGTAGGATGACATTTGTGATGGGTCTATTGGAAGTGCAATGACATTTCAAGAGAGTTCCGACAAATATTCTATATATGGAAATGATGAATGATGACAATGAGACATCCATTATATTGAATGTTGATGCAAACATGGACGATATAAAAGATTATGTGGGGACATCAAACATCCTTAAGTCTTGAAACCATCCCATACTGTCAAGGAAACTGTCTAGTCTAACCATGTCAAATTTCAACACATATAGGCAAAGATTGAAAAAATTTGAACGTTCGCCCCATTCATTGTTCACTGTGTGGGGTCTGTGGAAGAAATTTGTGATGGGTGTATTAGAAGTTTCGTGACATTTCAAGAGAATTATGAAAACTATTCTATAGAAAGGATTCATGAATGATGACAATGAGATGTGCATGATGAACATTGATGAAAACGTGGATGATCTCAAAGATTATGTGGGGACATCAGACATCCTTGAGTCTTGAAACCCTCCCACACCGTCAAGGCATGTGTCACATATAACCATGCCAATTTTTTATGCATACAGGCATAGATTGAAGAAATTTCAACATTGGCCCCATTCACTGCTCACTATGCAAGAGAGTTCTGACAAAGATTCTACATATGGCAATGACAGATGATGACAATGATACGTCCATGATGAAAATTGATGAAAATGTGTTGGGACGATCTCAAAGATTATGTGGGGACATAAGACATCCTTAAGTTTTGAAACCCTCCCATCCCATCAAGGCATGTGTCTAGTCTAACCGCATCAAATTTTGACGCATACATGTATAGTTTGAAGAAATTTCAACGTTGGCCCCATTTAATGCTAACTATGTGGGGCTAGTGGATGGTATTTTTCATGGGTGTATTGGAAGTTCCATGACATTTCAAGAGAGTTCCAACAAACATTATACAAATGACAATGATGATTGATGACAATGATACATCCATGATGAACGTTGATGAAAACATGGACAATCTTAAATATTATGTGGGGACATCAGACATCCTTGAGTCTTGAAACCCTCCCATAACGTCAAGGCATGTTTCTAGTATAAATACATCAAATTTTGACGCATACAGGCACAATGTGAAGATATTTCTATGTTGGCCCCATTCATTGCTCACTGTGCGAGGTTGGTGGATGACATTTGTGATGGGTGTATTGGAAGTTGCATGAAATTTCAAAGATTCTACAGATGGAAATGACGGATGATGACAATGAGACATGCATGATGAACGTTGATGCAAACATGGATGATATAAAATATTATGTGGGGACATCAGACATCCTTGAGTCTTGAAACCCTCCCATATAGTCAAGAAATGTGTCTAGTCTAACCATGTCAAATTTCGATGCATACAGGCACAGTTTGAAGAAATTTCAATGTTGACCCCATTCACTACTCATTGTGTAGGGTTAGTGTAGGATGACATTTGTGATGGGTCTATTGGAAGTGCAATGACATTTCAAGAGAGTTCTGACAAATATTCTATATATGGAAATGACGAATGATGACAATGAGACATCCATTATATTGAATGTTGATGCAAACATGGACGATCTCAAATATTATGTGGGGACATCGGACATCCTTGAGTCTTGAAACCCTCCCACACTGTCAAGGCATGTGTCACGTCTAACCATGCCAAATTTCGATGCATACATGCATAGATTGAATAAATTTCAACATTGGCCCCATTCACTGCTCAATATGCGGGGTTGGGGCATGACATTTGTGATAGGTGAATTGGAAGTTCCATGAAATTTCAAGAGAGTTCCAACAAATATTCTATAGATGGAAATGACAAATGATGACAATGAGACATCCATTATGAACATTGATGCAAACATGGACAATCTCAAATATTATGTGGGGACATGAGACATCCTTGAGTATTGAAACCCTCCCATGCCGTCAAGGCATGTGTTTAGTCTAACCATGTCAAATTTTGATGCATACAAGAATAGATTGAAGAAATTTCAACGTTGGCCCCATTTACTGCTCACTGTGAGGGTTCAGTGGAAGACATTTGTGATGGGTGTATTGGAAGTTCCATGACATTTCAAGAGAGTTTCGACAAAGATTCTATATATGGAAATGACAGATGATGACAATGAGACATGGACGATCTCAATGATTATGTGTGGGGTTGATGGATGTCATTAATCCCTTGACCATATATAATCCCTAAGAAATTAACCATTAAAATACCTAACCCCTAAGCCCCAAATCCCTTATCCCTTGACCCTTAATCCCTTAAACTGTAACCTTTAACCCTTAATACCTAGACCTCAAATCCCTAAATCCCCTAATACCCAAAGCCCCTAGCCACTTAACCCCTAAAAACTCAACAAATTAACTATTTAGGCACATTAGGAGTTAAATTGGAAGCCAAACTAGAAGCTAACAAGGAAGCTAATCTAGATGTTAAACTGGAAGCTAATTTGGGCGTTAAATAGGGCGCTAACTTTGGTGATAAAGAGGGTGCCAACTTAGGCGCTATTAGCACCAACTTGGGTTGTTCGACGCGAATAGAACCCAAAATTTAGCGCCATCCCAATAAATAGCGTTGACTTTAGCAAAAAAGTGGAGAAAATACATTAGAACAACCAGTGGAAGCAAAAAAGGGAGCTAATCACAAGGATTTGTTGTAGTGAAAGTAATAGGAATATTAATATGAACGAGAATATTAATATGATGTAAAAGAGTGGTTTTTAACTTAATGGAATCTCTACAACCTCGTATATGACTCATCTTTAATTTGATTGTAAATTTAGTTAAATTTAATTCATTTCAAGTTAAGTAAAGAAATCAATGGTTAACTTAGTGGTAGATATTTTGTTAATTCTAATTTACAATTAGATTAAGGTGAGATAAATACACGAGCTATCCTTAACTCGACCGATTATAGATTCTCATAATCAAACCTTCCAACTATGAAGTCAACTATTTAAGTTTAATCAATGTAAGTAAGAGTTATCCAAATATATGTTGACTTTCGAACTAGAGTCCATGATTGTTTGATTCACAAAATAACAAAAGGTTTTCACAACTAGGTTGTTCATCTAGGAAGGAAATTCGATCGGTCAAGAATACTTAGCCATGTTCCTCTTCGTCATATTATTTTCTCTCACCTACTTTTGCAATCTATGATAAAGAAGATTAATAAAAGTTATCATATCGTATTGACACTGAATCTAGATATACTTGAGAGTTGAATCTTGATGTAGTTGAGAGTTGTCACCCCTACCAAAATCCCATGGATACTCGTGAGTCGTGAGGATGGAAATGTTGGTATCTGATTGGTTGCCGCTACTTTTCTCAATAGAGGCACCAACTCCCACCAGATGAGTCCCCACATCATCAATGTGGCAGCCTTACTGGGTTCACCCACGCTAAATGAAACACTTACACTTTTTCAAAGAATCCAATATGCCTTCGAGCGACATGGTGTTTCGAACAAATCATTGTTATAAGTGTAAATGTTTTGACAATTGAGTAGGATAAATGTGAGAAAAAATAGGCGGTCGGGTGTTTTGACAATTGAGTACAATAGTTGTGAGAAAAAATAGAGCGGCCAGGTGAACTTTACTAATTTAGTAATTTTTTTGAAAGACACTTCCATTAAGAAACTATCTACGACACCGTCAACTTCCAAAGTTGCCAATTATTTACATATAAAAATCTTACATGTGAACCCTTGGAATAATTCCCATAATTGTCTACCCAATTTCAAAAAGAAGCATTACGATTGCTTTGGTGTCCCACAACTCAAACACTTTAAACGCATGCAAACTTACCTT
>JASDQU010751992.1:0-22145 GCA_032191745.1 Picea mariana
GATAACCATTTGAATGCCAACCCATCCTTCTAGAAGATTCCCTTCTAGAAACATCGAGAATTCATCTTTTTCCATGCTTTAGGAAGAGTTCGCACCCTAGCTATTCAACACAGTTTGAGAAGTTCGCACCCTGGCTTAAGGAAGCATGCGAGAATCATGCATTCTCACACCCAAATGTATTAGCAGCCTGCGAACCTTCTTCAAAAATGAGTTTTCTGGGAAGGGATGAAAGTAACTTTTCTCAGGAGAATGTTCTTATGAAGAGCCTGAGTACACCATCATCAATACATCATCATGATGACCAAAATCATGGGTAACAATTACAATATCGACAATCCATTGACAACCTGAGACATTGATCCCGAGCTTACATGTCCGACGAGCTTAGTGCAACAGAAGAATCGGTGAGAGAAGTACTTGCTATCTTAAGGATAGAAAGAGCCATTTCGGAAAAAGGAATGTCCACTAAAGTCCAAGCCTCGTCGCCGGGAGGCATGGAAGCCACCCCATTGACTACTCAGGCTGGAACATCTCGAGTCGGCGCAGAGGCGTGAACTAAGCATAGACACAACACAACCAACACGAGGATAGTGCCAACCATTATACATGCTTACATTCCCCCTTTAAGTGGTGAGATTAACAGGGACAATGTCCCTCGAAACTTTGACTAGACCCTAATCATAACATATCTATCGAAAGGAGTTCACACCTACCACGCAGATCAAGAAATCCTTATAGCATTGAAGTTTTGTGACTTCAACCTGGGAGACCATAAATCCTACAACATGCTTGCATCATCTAAGTACTTAATGAGGACTAAGGGTCGCAATCTAAATACTCTCCCTCAGCAATGGACGATGAACCTTGTGTAGTCTACTCTACTCAACATCATGAAAATACCGCACTTCAACAGACATCAAGAGGTGATTTCTTGTGTGAAATTGCTGCTAGAAAGTTACCATGGAGAATACCTATGGTTGAACCATCACATAACTATTGATCCGACGCTGATCAATAGGATTACTGGGATTAGCATGCAAGGCCCTGATCCCCATGAGTACTACCTTGGGAAGACCATGGACCACGTTCTTTCACAAAAGATTAAAGAGGCGTATGGAAATGTTGAAAAATGTGCACAAGGTGACAAGGTAGCCTCTATTGAGAGTGGCGCAGTGCACCTCACATGTTAGTTGATAGTAGGGAAGATGGTCCGTAAGAATATACCTATGGAAGTATCAGGCTTCATAGTGGACCTCGCCAGAAAATGCGCAGAAGGACTCCAGATGAATTGGGCAAAGTATTTGGTCAATCATATAGAAATTGATTGTAGAGAAGCCCAGGACCAGGGGCATGAATTCCATTTCAGTTGGCTACTGTTATTAATCGCCTTTGTTGCATGGAAGCTACTGGAAGGCACAACTTTCCCAGACCTCACCCCATTCGAACCATTAGCTACGAAGTTCAGTACCTTGTGGTACTCGATGGACATGAGCAAGCAGTGGCAGTCAAATGCCATTTTTCATAGATACTATAACCAACTGAAAGCAGCTATAGTGGGTGAACCTCACATAACCCCAAACACTTTACAAAGGTTTCGACCTTTGATAAAGTTCAACGTGAATCGCCACTTTATCTACCTAACTCAACATGCTGATGAACACCAAGAATAACTCCAGTCCTATTATAAGCTGACTGAAGAAGACTTAGAAGAAATCACCAAGGAATGGTTAGTGGACCTCCTTGTTCCAACAGATCCAGTAGACATTTCAGATATTGACAACCTAGAAGCTGCACAAGACACACTTGGGCCTAGTAAGATGAAGAAGACAATGAAGACAAAGGAAACAAAGAATCCTGAAGAGGTTCAAGATGTAGATAGCTACTCTGTGAAGACAACTTCCTTTACACCTGATCAAGAAGGTAACAATGAAGACTTAGAGGAAGTCGAGCAACAACAAGGAGACGAAGTTGAAGTTCCAAAGAAGATAAAAGGGTCACCTTAGAATTCTTCCTCTAAGAAGAAAGAAAAAGTGACTGTAACCAAGATGAAGATCATGCTCAACCTCGATGACTTCAACTTTCTCCTTGCAACTTTGAATGATTCCATAAAAGAAATTAAAAAAAAGCAGGAGGCCAAGCAACAGACGATGTATGACAGAATTGAATTTGAGCTCAAAGGAGTATAGTGAGCCCTCCATTGCAACCACACAGTCTCCACTGCACCTATGCCAAAATGAATACCCGAATTAGGAGATGAGTCAGTTCAACTTCGCAGGATTGCTGACCTAGTCGAAGTACACCTTAGGAAAGAAGAAGAAGTAACAGCGTAGGCCACTCAGGCCCTAAATCAAAAACACAAGGAAATCATAGAGCAACACCAAGATGGACAGCAAGAGAAGGAGGCCATCCAATCAAAGTTTGATAAAGAACTCACAAAGATCCAAAAGGAGAAGGAGCAACTTCTCGCGAAGAAAATCAGTATCGAAGAAGCTATCAACAGAGCATTTCTCTTTGTGAACATCTTAGAACAAAAGGCCTAAGAAAACTTATATCACCAGGTAATGAAGCTTGCTAAAGTTATTCAGCAACTACAACAAAAATTCGTCGACTTAGAGCTTCAGATCATCCCAAGCACCCCGCAAGAAGGTGCGACTAGAGAGAAATAACTACCCGCGGTACAGTAGAAAGGATCAAAGAACTCACTGAAGAATGCACACAGCTAAGTACCAGAAGTGCACATATACATGAGAGCCTGACCGAGAACCCGAAATTACATAAAATGAAGTCGCAGCTCCAGGAGGTGAAGCAGTAGGTAGATAGACTTCAGATGCAGTTGAAGGCCCTACCAACCATAGAGAAAATGAAGTGATCCCACGAGCAATGTGTCGCACAATAGCAGATCCACATGATCCAGAGAAAGGTCATGGAAGTAACGCAACAACTTCAACCTTTGCAGGATAAGGCATGTCAACTGTTCTTAGAGATTGAGAACCAAGGGATATAGCTACAAGAGGTTGTGATTACAGCAGAGCAACACCTAGAAGGACCAGTCAATAATGCACTAATCCAGGAGTTCGTTGAGCAGGAGGAAATCACAAAGCAACAGGTCGAAGCGGCTCCAGCCAAACTCAAGGTACTTAAAGCAGAATTGGCCAGACCTGAGTGACTCAGGACGAGTCATAGGTGAGTTTTGGGGGCCTGTTGGCCCTTGATCAAGTTTTGAAGAGTACTTGGTCATATTTGACCACTTTTGGGACTGCGACAACTTGCCAAGGAAGGAGCGCAACGCAAAGCAGAAAATAAGGAAGCAAGACCTATTTTGGGATCCATTTTAGGGTTTTGTGTTGATGTAACGGGAAAGGGATGTTGGCCCATGAGTTTACCCACGTTTAGGCCCATTTTGTAGTCTATAAATAGGAAATATAGATAGTAATATAGAGGAGATAGTAATGTAATACATCTGGGTGGTGTATGAATGAAAGCTTAGTGATAGCATTTGGATCCATGTGATTGGATGTATCTCAGAGAGCTATGTGCATGAGATTGGAGAGCTAAGTGTAGAATGTTATAATTGGATGTCGAGGAGCGAGGAAGAAGGATCTAGCAAGCTGTGCAGATCTTCTATCCTGTGTGAAGTAGGGGTCACTGAAGCTCTGTGCTGTAACTGCTTGACCAAGATAATATAAAGAAGACTTTGTGGACGTAGCCCCAGGGTGGGGGTGAACCATGGTAAGTGTGTGTATGGTGCTATTTGATTTGTTCTTACATGTTTATCTCTCTCTTGGTTAAGTGCTTGATGTTATTGAGTAGATCTAGTTACTCTCTCTGTTGATGATATATGAATGAATGTTAGATCTGATACATAAGATACTTAGTGCTTGATCTGTTGAATCTAACCTATATTTTTGGGGCTAAGTATTGAATCACCCTTAGTATAAGTGTTGAAGAGAAATCCCCCTGTGGACAAGTGGATTCTCTCGAGGTCCCTAACTCTTTAAGGACAAGATAGAAAAGTGTTTAACATGGACACTGACTTTCCTTTTAGATCTAATTAAGTTAATGTACGAAGACGAAGAAGAAAAGTATGTACCTTTTAATGGCATTCGTCCTTGCAAAGTCCAAGTTGAGCTTCAATCCTAAGCTCCTAAATAGGTCCTATAGAACAAACAAAGATACAATGAACTTCCTACTCTACTGAGATTAGCTCAAATACAGATATATCTTATGAAGAAGACAAGTTCATATTCAGAACAAACTTCAAAGGAAATAGGCCAAGCATGAATTTATATTGATGAGAACAAAGTATTATTTACAACCATGGATGTAGTGCAATAGCTTCAACAAGCTCTCCTTGTCCATACCCTTGCTCAAATAACCCACATACAAGATGTTGATGCTTCAAATGACATATCCCTCATGAGATCATAAGTTAGATGCTATTGCAATGTCTCTCTTCCTGTACTGTATGTTGCCTATGAGATCATAGGTTTCATACCTCCAATCTTTTCTCTCCTTTCACCATCAGAAGGCCTCTTTATATAAGCTTGGAAAGACCCAACCACTTGAGAGATATTTGGGATAAGTTGAGGATTTATCTCCTTTAGTTGAGGATATTCCCTAATATCATGCCTTGAGATCATATTCGAATCCAACCACCTTCATATATTGAGGGGATCTTTCCCTCATTCTTCTCAGCAAACCAAATTTTGCCCAAAAAAGGTAGTGCTCCCCCAAAAGGGGCACTAGAGCATTATAACTCTACCCCAAAGAAGGCTAGGGAGTGCCAGCACTCCATGACAATGTATAGGGGAGATCTCCCCTCCAAAACCCATTTTTTAGTGGTTCTTTCAGTGGCAAAATGCTTATACTTCTAGTAGACTAATTCCTCCTCTTCAAAACTAGTCTTTGAGGTGTCCTAAGTGTCCCTGTCATGTCGGAGGAGGAATGACATAGGAAAGAAGGAAGTATGATGTTAGCAACACTTATAACACTTGTGATCAAGATGCGACACTTGGGGAGAAGATGTGACACTTACAACACTTGTAATGATGACACTTGCGACACTATCGAAGTGAGTAATTTTGAGGTGTAACAATAAGTATTCACTACGATGCTCTGTTCTTTCTGCGAAGCATATTAATGATTGAATGTTAAAGAATAACTAATTCTAAGTGCATTGTAAGAAAGGTAATCACAGATTGGTGTCCCATCTAAGGCTGCAAACACCTGAGTCTTGCAACAACCTTGGCCTCTACCTTAGGTGAGACTTCATCTACTTCGCAGGTGTTGTCGAACGGGCCGGTAGTTAGGGTTTTGTTGGTGTGCTCTTGAGCGTTGAACCCTGGGTTTTCCCCTGTGCCAATAGGTTTCTTATGCACTTCATACAAGACTATTATATTTAACTATTTTGAATCTGGTATGTAAAGTCTATTTTTAAATCGTAATAGTTCATTTTTGTCGATATTCAGAACTGTTTTATCTGAGTTTGCAGTACTGTTTTGAAATTCTATCATTATCTTAGTGTAATTTTTGTCGTTAATACATGTCATCCTTATTCTGTGTTCCATATCACGTTCTTCCCTACTGATATTTGTCTCAAATAACCCATGGAATCTTTTGCTTAAAGCATCTGCTACTTTATTTTCCTTACCCTTGATATGTCTTACCTCAAAGTCAAATTCCTTCAAAAAGGCTAGCCACCTTGCTTTCCTTGCATTAAGATCTGGTTGGCTAAACAAATATTTCACACCGCTATTATCCATCAATAATAGAAACTTTCTTCCCATTATGTAATGTCGCCATATTTTTAAGGCATGTATTACTGCTGCCATTTCTAATTCATGTGTGACGTAGTTTCGCTCATGTTCTTTTAATTTCTGGGATTCATAACAAATAATGTATCCTTCTTGAGTTAGGAAACCACCTAGTCCTTCTTTACTCGCATCAACATAAACGGTGAAGTCTTTATCTGGGTCTGCTACCTTTAAAATTGGTGTGGTTGTTAATAATTCCTTTAACTTATTAAAATTGTCTTGACATTTTTGTGACCATTTAAACTTGGTCCCTTTATTTTGTAATGATGTGATGGGGTAAGCTATTTTGGAAAACCCTTCTATAAATCTAAGGTAATACCTGGTGATTCCCATGAATGATCAAATATCTGCTACATCCTTAGGTACTAACCATTCCATGATAGTTCTTATTTTCTCAGGGTTGACTGCAATGCCTTCTGCAGAAATTACGTGACCTAGCTACTGTATTTTCTTTTGATAAAAATCACACTTATCGAATTTAGTGTACAGTTTGTGCTTCCTCAAAGTTTGCAGAACTATTCTTAAGTGTTCTTTGTGTTCTTCTTCTGTTTTAGAATAAACCATAATATCCTTGATAAATACCAGTACAAACTTGTCCGAGTATTGATTGAAAATATTGTTCATTAGACACATAAACGTGGTTGGTGCGTTAGTGTGTCCGAATGGTATAACTATGAATTCGTAGTGTCGATATCTTGTTCAAAAGGTTCTTTTTATTATGTCCCCATCTTTTATCCTAACTTGGTGATAACCGGATAGTAAATCCAACTTCAAAAAGATCTTGGCCCCACCTACTTGATCGAAGAGATCATTTATCCTAGGTAAGGGGTACTTGTTCTTAATAGTCACTTTATTCAATTATCTATAGTCAATACATAGTCTTAGAGTATTGTCTTTCTTTTTCACAAAGAGGACTGGTGCTCTGCATGGTGAAACACTCAGTTTGATATATTCTTTGTCTAATAATTCTTCCAGTTGGATTTTTAGTTCTGTCAATTCTGGCAAACTCATTTGATAAGGTGCTTTAGAGAAAGGGGTTGAACTAGATAGCAAGTCTATGGAGAAATCTATTTCCCTTCTAGGGGGTAATTCAGGTATTTCATCAACAAACACGTCTCTGAATTCCTGTAGAACAAAAAAGTCTTCCAAATTGGGCTTATCATTTTTTTCTAACAGATTAGTTATTTGGACAACATAAACTTGACAACCCTTTCTCATGCATTTCTTGAATTACATTGTTGAAACTTGTCTTATTGATACTGGTTTTGGTATACCTTGGGTTTTTCTAGTAGTGTCATAAACGTCTTTATAATTAAGTGTCTTTGCATAACAATATAGTACTACTTTGTGCTTTTCCAACCAATCCATTTTGATAATCACATCATAAGATCCTAGTGGCAGAATGTTCAGATTTGTTTTTATGTTTTTACCATCTAAACTGAACTCAAAATCAGAAATAAAGTCAACCACTTTCCTTTTAGTTCTTGTTGCTAATTTTACCAACCATAATTTTGCGTGTTTCACCCTCTTAATTTTATTTGACTCTACTACACCAGGAGCGATATAACTTAATGTAGCTCCAGGATCAATTAAAACAGAAATTCGGGTTCCCGGATTTACCGGTTTACCATTGCCTTCCGTACTTGGATTATTGGAGTGAAAATATTTTCTAGGAAATCTTTTTGTTGCATTCTGATAAGGAGTTGGTAGGTATCCCTTCTTCTGTTGGTTCATACGATCTTGTTTCTTATCCTTCCACGCTTTTAGAAAATTTTTCCGTTAGTTGTATTGGTCGTAGCACATTCGTGCCTTCCTGATCACTTCACTCAAGGACTTGGGGTTGTCAAACTCAATTCTGTCCTTGTAGGACTGTGGTAAACAACTTAGGAACCGCTAGATTTTTACCTTGTCCTCCCGGATATAAGGTACGAACCTTAGTAATTCCAAGATTTTTTTTATCATCTATTGTCATCTGACCAAGTCGTAACTCATAAAATTATTTCATTTTCCTTTCATATTAAATTTCAGATAGGTATTGTTTCTTGAAATATTTCTTAAATTCATACCACTCCATCTGTTTCTCTTTTAAGCCTTTATCCAATTTTAGATCTTGCCACCAAATGTGGGATTTTCCTTTCAGATTGTAAATGGCCATTTTGACCTTCATATTGCTTGAATAGTTATATATCTGGAAATATTTTTTGATGTCTAATAACCATGCTTCAACTTCTTCTCCTGTTCTGGATTCTCCATCAAAGGTAGCTGGTTTAATTTTCTTAAATTCTCCTTCAAGGTGGTCTACTTGTTTTATTTTTCTGCCTACTTTTTTTTTGTTTTCAACTGAAGGTGTACCTTCAGACGAACTATCCCCTTTTTTTTGCTTCAGGCCTAGAATTCTTGGAGGCCCTTTTGCTAACCTCTTCCTCATTGTTATCGTCCTTTGGGCTTTTCTTTGTCACTATACTGTGCACCAAGACTTCATTTATTTCCTGTTTCTCCTGATGTTCTTTCTTCATTTTCTCATTGTCGGGTTTGAAAACTTGCAATTCAACAATGAGATTCCTCCATAGTTTCTAGAACTTTAGTTGCTGAGATTCTGTCACTATTCTGTCTCTAATTTTTAGGAAGTCTTTGTTCAGGATTCCCATCAAGTCTGATTTTTGCGTCATCTTGTGTTGCCGTGATTAACACAAAACAGAAAAGGATTTTTTGTTTGCAATAATAAAGGTTTATTAATTTTATATAAACATGATTATATGATAAGTAATAATATGGCCCTATTCAAGGTCCAAGTGATATAACCTTCGCTCTCATACCATATATAATGTTTCCCTAAAATTCCATAAAAAAAAATATAACCTTATCTTTCCTTTTAAGAATCATTAAATTTAATTACTTCGTGATAACCATGTCAAGCCTTCCTTGTTACTTAGTAAGGTGAACTAACAGAATTACCTAATCATAACCACAAGGGGTGGACAATTTTGAATTCATGACAAAGAATCTATTTACAATTTAATTAGGTGTTCATATTTACCCTTCATATAGACAATACTTTCAGCCTCCACAAAACTATTTATGTTTCTATATATAAATACATGTCACCATAATATAGTCAAATCCTCTAACCTCACCAGAGTATTTATGTACAAAGTTATGTCACCATAACTTATACTTCCGACCGCACAAGTAAGGCATACTATGGGGTATCCACATATGATCGGCTTTAAATTCGGAGATGATGGATCGATTTTCTCAGAAGTGGAGACAGACTCTAAATAAATGATATTTGATTAGTGTGATAGTATTCTCTTATAAACGATTGATCTATAAGGTAGTTTTCCTAAAGATTAATTACAATTGTTAATTTCTTATACCTAAGAGTCAACCTCATCCGGACCAACTCTCGCATATGGTTTTCCTTTCTTTAACTGATTCCATGACCGTAAGGAAAACCTAACCAAAACTGAAGGTAAGGATCAAAAACGAAAGTTCTGGACTCTCTGTCATCATTATTACTCTGTGGATATGAGGCGGTTTAACTTGGATACGATCGTCGTGGAGTAATGGCCTCTCTCCTACACCATTAATGCGTTTCTGAACGCAATCCTTTGGCATTAACGCGTGTTTTAAAGATCCCCACGAAAAAATTTGCCACCTTGCTCTAATCCCAACGCTCAGGTACATAACCTCATTAATCAACCTTTAGACTGGCCTGCAGTTACCCAAGACTACTATTCCATTTTGATGTTGGCTCTGTGTGTGTTCCTGCGACTCTGTTCTAAGAAACTTTGGTTATCAATTCTTTCTTGGTATAACTCGGGTGTTAAAAAAAAGAGATTCGTTCTGGTGGATACATTTTTTACGGACCAATACCATCGCAATCCACATTAAGCAAGGTAAGCGATTCTGGTTGATAGTTCTGGGGTCCTCTGTATTATAATAAATTTCTGAGCAGGGATGGTAGTTCTTACCTGAAACCCTTCGAGGTTAAAGTTGTTTCAGCATTGCATAGTTTGGACCTTTTCTTTTGTATTGACTATATATTATGTGCGTCCCCTTTTGGGTTAGCTTTCGTAGGTACTCTAGACAACATGACCATAGGAAGGCTGCTTACCTTATGCCACTTTGAGACTGGGATTCTTTCCTTTAGTTACAGTTGTAGTCCTAGTTACATGGAGCGAAACTGTAAATCCTTGTAGGGGTTTTGATTTCCTCGAGTTCCTCAAGGTGAATCTCTCTGATATTCACCCAGATTTATTGTTTTTTTTTAGGAAGGTCATAGGGCGTCTTCTCTGTAATCTGATTTACCAAAACCATCGGTATACCCTCTTCCTAAGGTAGATTGTCGACTGTATAATATCTTTACTATTATTTTCTATGACACAAATGAAAATATAAATGTAGGGTTACAACTCTTGTCTTCTTATGGATAACCCTTACCCCGAAGCTCTCGGATTTGGCCAAGGATATTTTTCTTTCCCTTGATCCGGCACCCTCGTTGTCTAACCTGTCTGTTATAATTTTAAGTGTTTCCATGGTAAGGATTCCCGAGTTACCTAGGTTCTATCTACAAACTTCAATTTGTTTCGTTTTTAGATCGAAGTAGAGAAGTTAGTCAGAAACCCTTTCTCTGTGGTAAAGAGGGGTGACCTTATCTGTCTTGTTTCAATAAAGCACAGTAGTTATTAGTCACTCTTATTTAGCAGATGATTGTTCACTTTATCTTTGAAGCACCGAAGATTTTATGTTGATTGCTACAATTTAAAGATGGGTCCTCTGTCTGTTTGCGAAGTACCCATCAGGCGGCTCTTAACCCTCTCCATCCTTTTGAATCTACGACACCCTTTATGTGGATATGAAGAGGAGGGATGAAGTCGACTTCTAACGTCCATCAACTAAGTATAGTCTGATTTTTTGTTGTGTAATAAGTTCGTTTTTCCTTACAGTTATTCTATTTTATTAATTGTTGGTAATAAAATCTTCTCGGTCCCTCTACAAGATTGGACGCTTTGGTCATTCTTGGAATCCAGGTCGTTTCTTTAAGAAAGAGGTATCGGGGTTCCTATTACCATTCTCTTCCAAAATGGATAGTATCTCAATTCTATCGAACGAGATTAATTCATTCTAGTGTATGGTTGTTGTGGGTAGAGAAGTACCAGTTTCCTACCAGTCTGGTTGTTACTACAATTTCTCCGTTAAAGGGACTTAAAGGGTCAAATACTTTACTGAGGCATGGTCGAAAGATTTATCTTTGTTTTCTGATATGCCAGGTGCTCTTAAATCCATTTCTCTGTAATCTGGTATTTAGATAGTTTTAAGTATTGCAACTTTATTCTACATCTACGCTCGGAATTATAAAATGATTTTAATTATCCACTCTGGATATTCGTATAGGTGTGAAATTCACTGATTGGTTATATGCTTGTGATACTTGTATATCTCCGAGTTTGTTCTTTATGGAATCTTCTATTTCTGCATTATTTAATATCATAACAGGGAAGTTTATTTATGAGTAATTGAATTTGTAGAGCCTTGGGCAAGGGATAAATTCATAATAAGAAAGTGCACATCCGGTTCTTCTCTCATGTATCTAGCCTTTTAAAGACTTTAAGGAACAAGATTGTAGATGATTTATTTGCTAATATAATTCATAGTGTTCAAATCCAATTGTAACACTTAAGGATATATATGTATATGTTTGATCATGATTTTGTCATACATAACTTTTGTTTGCTTTTGGATTCGTAGGTACATAAATACACACCAATTAATATCATGAATCTGTGTATAACTTCTTACATAAATGTAAATACCCCATATATAGTCTTAGTTTCAACTCTAATTACATAAATAGTTTTGTACTGGGAACTTCGATGCACTCAAAAAATTTCCTACAACTATTTCCATATAGTAGTAATCCAGTTTACAATAGTGATTACTTCTAGAATTTAACCATGCAAAATCCTTACAATTGTCATAACAATTAAAGGGAAACTTATAACATCCATTCAAAATTTAATCCAACTCGGGATTAAATTTGTAAGGTATACTACAGTTTTATATACACTCGAACAATTTTCATTCAGGTTATCCTATCAATTCAAATCCAATAGATACACTACATAAGTGATTAATCATTTGATAGAAATGGAAGGTATTTCAATTCAAATTAGTAAATGGATCACATTAGACGTATGATCATTCAGAATTAGCAAACGCATCACATCAAACATATAATTATTCAAACAGAGAAAGAGTAGGTGAACATATCTGAAACCAGTTCGTGAGAAGCTAAAGGGAATAGCCACATTCCTCCAAACCGTAGAACAAGGGAGCCAAATCACTTGCTCGATTCACCCCCTAGCCTGACCATGAGTCCATGAGGGAAAACTTGAAATCTCCTCTTAAACTATGTCTTCCTCTATCTGTAGTTCTCTCCTTGTCTCACACTTAATATTTACTGCTCATAACAACAAGTATACAGTAGTTCCTCTTCTCAGTATACTAGGTAGCGTCCCGCCTCCTCACATATGTTATATATCAAAACAATATTTTTGCCTAGGTATTTTTTCCATCCTTTGAGAATTTTCACAGATTTCTAAATCCCTAATTTTTAGGAGCTGCTAATGGCCAAATCCTTGATTTTCCACTTGTAACAATCATCCCTGATGAAGTTCCAACATGTTCCCCACTCATAGAGTCAGTTGAATTTAACATGGTTGTTCCATTTGTCCTCCTACAATAATTATAAAATATTTTGTTTTCATACAAGTGTCATAGTCAAATAGTTAGTTGGGTAAAATCAGATCTCTTCCCAACAGTGATAATAATTAATTACAATTTACCAAATTCGAAATTCTAAATTTCCATAAATGGAAAAAAATTTCTAAATTCGAATTTACCAAAAACGGAATAATTCTCTTAACAATTTTCGAATTAAAAAATAATTTTTTTGGGGGATGTCACAAGCCACACGTTATTCTGTAATTAAAATGGGAGGTCATTTCGAAGGATTTCATTGTTGGATTTTCACTCATAGCAAGGAGGCATGACTCCATTTTCGTGGTGGTTGACACTCTGATGAATAGTGAACATTTTATCCCTGTACGTATGATGTATCAAGCGCCTAACATAGCTAGAGTCTTTATCAACAAGATAGTGAGATTACATGGCATGCCTAAGAGGATCATATCCTATCAAGGATCAATGTTTACCGAACGATTTTGAACTAGTTTCCAAAAGGCCTTGGGAACCCAACTTAACTTTAGTACCACATATCACCCACAGACAAATGGGTAGACAGAATGAACGAACCAAATATTGGACGATATGTTGTGTATGTACGCGATGGACTAACAAAATCATTGAAAATATTTTTTTCCACTGGTAGAGTTTGTATACAACAACAGCTATCAAAGGACCATTAAGATGGCACCTTTTGAGTTTCTTTACGAGCAACCATGTCGGATGCCTTTGAGTTTGGATCGGCTTGAGGATAGGGTCCTCGTAGGACCAGAAGCAATCCAATAAATGGAAGAGAAAATTTAAATGATAATACAAAGGATCAATGAAACGCATGAGCGACATAAGAGTTATGCCGATTCGCATCGCGTTTATCGTAGTTATGAAGTTGGTGATCGAGTCTTCTTATGGGTGAAACCACACAAGAGTTTGATCAATTATGAAAAGGGTTCTAAACTCTCTCTTAGGTTCACGGGACCCTTCAAGGTAGTAGAAAGGAATGGGCCTGTGGCCTATCGACTAGCCTTGCATGATTCTTTGAGGTCTATGTATGATGTTTTTCACGTATATCTTTTGAGACATTATGTTAGTGATCCTACACATGTGATTGACATGAGTTATTTGCAGTTATTGAATGAGGGTGTTGTCACGGTGGAGCCAATCCATATTCTAGACCATCGCATTCGACAGCTATGGTGTCAAACAATCAATCAGGTCAAGGTCTAGTGGGACAATTATAGTCCACACTCAGCTACCTCGAAGGACGCATATGATATGTGTCAGTGGTTTCCATTTTTGTTTGATATTTAGACATTTAGATATTGTCAAATACTTTATTTTTTCACTTGTATACTATGAAACACATTCGACAAGATAGGTATTTCAACAGAGAATGAACAACTTTAGTAACCACTCACATAACCAGATTAAATATCAACACACCGATGTTTTCACGGGGTAAAACCCCTACGGGGAAACATCCATGGCCCCAGCCAACATGACCAATTGGAGAAATTTGTTAATGCAAAATAAAAATATTACATAGAGATTTTACAAGAGAGTTTGTCACAATCGATCATCTACAAATGACTCTCCATGCTCTTTAAATAGAAATCATGGACCAACTGGGTGTTAATACACGGATCAATGGTCGTTAAGATAGAGGAGAATATGAATTGTATGATAACTCTATGTCAGGAACATATCGTGACCGTCAGATTTACTAACTACAAATGCATACTAATGCATACTAAAGAAACACACCAATAAACACACTTTTACCTAAAGACACATTAGACCACGTAGATATTAAGTAACTCCTAAGTGTCTAAATATCCTAACATCCCCCCTTAAGAATAACTTGGGATAGATTGAAGGATTTACAATAGTGACACAATAGGAAAAGGAAGGAGGCATTAGAGCCTATCCCACCTTAATGAAAACTACTTGAACTCCTAACATAGATAGAAGTTTGGAAAACTTTTCTTCCGTAAGATACTTTGTGAAAATGTCTGCAACTTGATCTTTTGTAGGGAAAAAGAGAACTTCAATAACTTGATCATGAATGAGCTTTCTAATGAACTTCATGTGTATCTCGATGTGCTTGTTGTTCTGATGTTGAACTGGTTCTTTCGTGATCTTGACGGCACTCAGATTATCGCACCAAAGGTTGGTCGGATGTTGCTGCTGAAATCCAAACTATGAAAGGATATGTCGAAGCCACAAGGATTCCTGACTTGCATTTACCATTGATCGGTACTCTACTTCTGCTGAAGAAAGTGTAATGGCCTGTTGTTTCTTACAGGCCCAAGTGACAGGTCCTGAACCAAGGCTGAAAACATAACCTGCAATAGAATTCTGATCATCAGGGTCACCGACCCAATCTGAATCAGTGAAACTAACCAATAAAATGGTCCCCCCTGAACTGCAATGTATCCCGAACTGAACTGTACAATGGACATATTGAAGTATCATTTTAGCTGCTTTCCAATGAATTTCATGGGGTGTTTGCATATACCAGGAAACAAGACCAACAAAAAAGAAAAGATCAGGACGGGTATGAGTCAAGTATAAGAGGCTACCCACTGATTGACGGTACAGGGTGGCATCAACCTCGGGAGAAGT
Source organism: Picea mariana (assembly GCA_032191745.1). Lineage (NCBI taxonomy): Eukaryota > Viridiplantae > Streptophyta > Pinopsida > Pinales > Pinaceae > Picea > Picea mariana. Next base: position 15,183 of record JASDQU010751992.1, read on the forward strand.
ATAGGTGGCAGTAATATTGACTCCATACTAGAAGGGATAAGGGGTTGGTTTACAATCATCCATGTGAAATCGACGAAGAAAGTCACAAGCATATTTATACTAGGAAAGAAAAATTCTTTTATTGGTTTGGAAAACTTGGAGGCCAAGGAAATAGTGCAAAAAACCTAAGTCTATCATTTCAAATTTCTTCTTAAGGCTGGTTTTAACATGGTTTAAAAGTTTTGAGTCACTACCAGTAAGGATATGGCCATCAACATAAAGGAAAAGGATTATGAGATGGCTTCCTACTTTCTTGGTATAGACATTAGGATCAGAATGGCATCTAGAGAATCTGGTGTCAATAAGAAAGTTGTTAATTTCAGCATACCAAGCTTGATAAGCTTGCTTAAGACCATAAAGAGATTTATTAAGGTGAAAAACAAGGATAGAGTCATTCTGGACATAGCCAAGAGTTTTTTCCATATAGATTTCTTCTTGCAAATCTTTGTGCAAAAAGGAGGATTTAACATTCATCTTATGGACATCCCATTTATGTAAGGTAGCAAGGCCAAGAACAACGCGGATGGAATTTATTTTGGCTAAATGGGCAAAGGTTTCATTATATTTAATTCCTTCAACTTGGGAAAATCCTTTGCCAACTAACCGAGCTTTGTGTTTTTCAACACTTCCATCTCATGCATACTTAGTTATGTCGACCCATTTAAGTCTGACAAGTTTTCTTCCTTTTCGAAGAGGTACAATATCCCAAGTATCATTTTCCATTAAAGAATGATACTCTTCATTCATTGGTGTATTTGTTATCTTTTTATCTCGGGAGGTACTCCACATGTTTAGTCTTATATGCATATGTTACCTTAATGTTTACACTACCAAGTACTTAACCTTGTAATAGTTTTTATAAAATTGTTTTAAGTGGTTCTTTTATTAAAGTGACTTTTTAATAAAGTGTACCTTCTAATTTTAAGGTGACTTTATAAATCAGTTATGTAATAAAGTGAAATCACTTTAATATTTTAAGTGATTCATTTTGGAGGGAATAGATCATGACCCTTGCTCTTGAAAAAGAAAAGATCTAATATTGGCCTTTGGATTTAGGGTTGGGGAAGTTGAAAAGACACTTTGGAGGGAAAATGTCATTTTCATATTTTAAAAGAATGCATTGGGTAGTGTGCAAGACACATTGAGAGGATATTGAGAAAATTTTTTGATTATTCTTGAGAGAGGAAAGTGAACAGCAAAGAGGATGCGTTTTCCAAGGGACATAGGGCACAAATCCCAAGGAAAGATTCTTTGTTTTGTGGCTGAGTTATTTTTCTATTGTGGGAGACTCTACTGTATGGATTTGTATAGTCCATACAATAGTTCATATGTGGCATGGAAATCGAGGCATCTTTGGGCATAGTTTTCGAGGTGGATTTCATAATTTTTACTTGCTTTTTCTAGGCCATATGGAAAAATTCATATAGCTTACTATGGGAACAAAAATCGAGGTACAATACAGTCCGTACAATAGTACAGATTTGGCATGAAAAATAAGGAAGAATTTAGTGGGACTGCTTTGCTGCTATGAGGTATTTTCCTTGGCTGGAAATGTGTATTTGTTGTTGTTTTGTACTTTCCTGAAGCTAAATAATAATATCTCTCTTTCGTAGGGTTTCCCCACATTGGGTTTCTCCCTGGAATTTTCCTAAATTTCTGATTTTTATGTGTTGTTGTCCATTGTGTTTATTTCCACTATTATTTTTCTTAGCAATATGTATTTCTGCTTATGGTAATTTCTGAATGTGGATTTAAAACATTTATGAAATTTATGAACACAATTATCTCTAGGTTGCTAAGTGTTTGACAGAAATTTCAATTTGCTGATTTTTGTCATTAAAAATGTACATGGTATCAGAGCTTTGTCTCTGACAGTGGGAAGTGTAATTTTTGGGAAAAAATGTGTGATTTGTTTCCTTGAGTTGTGATAGGGAATATGGATGCAAACATTAGATATGAGGATTAGTTGGATGGCATTTCCAACTATTTGCACTAGAAGGTACGATTGTCAGTTGTTCTCAAGGATAACAAAATTTATAACTATGTCAACACTATTGTGGCAGCTCCTGCAACAGATACTATTGATTTGGACTTGCATGAGGTCAAGGAAGAAAAATATCAGAGTATTATTTTGGATGGTTTGAAGGATCACCTTATCCCACACTTGGCTGAGAAAACAACTCCTAAGGAGATGTGGGATGCACTTAAAAACTTATTTGAGGCAAAGAATGAAAACTGGAAGATGACATTGAAGGATAAGTTGCACAATACCAAGATGGGTAAGGAGGATAGTGTCTCTTCTTATCTTACCTGGGTGGCTCAAGTAAAAAATGAGCTGGCAGCTATTGGATAGGTCATTATAGATTCTAAGTTGGTGAGGATAACCTTAAATGACTTCACCAAAGAATGAGAAGTCTTAATGAAGTGTGTGGTGGGAGCTGATTATCTACCCGATTTGAGCAGACTATGGGATGATTTCGCTCAGGAGGAGATCCGAGAAATATCTCATAGAAGTGAACAAAAGACATATAGAGTTGATGAGAATGTTTCTTTTACTTCTAAGAGCAAGAAGAAAGGAAGTTCTGGAAGGGACTTGAGTAAAGGAATATGCTATTGTTGTAATCAGTTGGGGCACCATGCATCTTGTTGTCCTGAGAGGAAAAAGAAGACGAATTCAAAGGGGCTTGAGACAACTGATACAACAACCATGGAGGACTTTGCTTCAAAGTACGAAAATGAATTTTCTTTGGTGACCCTAATTTTTAGTGTCCACAGCGGAGGATTTTGAGGTGATATCAGATGGATTGTGGATAGTGGATCCTCTAGCCACATGATGGGAATCTGGTGAGTATTCCTAGATTTCACAAATATTGGTCCTGGACGACAAGTGGTAAATGAAGGTGGTATGGAGAAAGTTGTATGTGGAGTTGGGAATGTTATATTCCAACTAGAGTTTGGGGGACTCTTGGAGCTTGATGTAGTTATCTTTGTTCCAGGGTTGAGGGTTAACTTGCTCTCAGTCTCAGCCTTGGACGATGTAGGATATTTCATATTGTTTAAGAGGGAACATGTCTTTATCTACAGGCAGGGAGTGGACCCGGTAGATCTGTAGATGATCGATAATTGGGTGGATAGGTTGTATATGTTGAGAGGAAAACCTTTAGTGTATGATTCAACGTCAGATGAGGAGCATGAGGAGGCTTCTAAGACTAAGGTGGTGCCAAGGATTCAGTCTTCCATTCTGAGAAAAGATTCTCTTCTGAGCACTTGTAGGAGGCATAGCCAGGTTGATCGAACCAATGCTCAAGATGAAGTGAGCTTAGGGTTCCAGGATGTTTCCGAGAGAATATATTCTAGTTCGAGTTCTGTGTAGGTGTTGAGGATGGCTCCAGATTCATAGGGAGTCCCTACAAAGCATAGTGTGATGGAATCGTATGACAATGGTGGCAATGAGTACTTCCCTCGCTAAGAGGGAGTGTTATCTTTTTATCTTGGGAGGTACTCTGAATGTTTTTTATTGTATGCGGATGTTACCTTAATGTTTACACTACCAGGAACTTAACTTTGTAATAGATTTTATAAATTTATTTTAAGTGGTTCTTTTATTAAAGTGAGTTTTTAATAAAGTGTACCTTCTAATTTTAAAGTGACTTTATAAAGAACTTATGTAATAAAGTGAAATCACTTTAATATTTCAAGTGATTCATTTTGGAGGGAATGGATCATGACCCTTGATCTTGAAAAATGCAATATCTAATCTTGGCCTTTGGATTTAGGGTTGGGTAAGGTGAAAAAACACTTTGGAGGGAAAATCTCATTTTAATATTATAAAAGAATGCATTTGGTAGTGTGCAAGACACATTGAGAGGAGATTGAGAGAGATTTTCTGAGTATGCTTGAGAGAGGAAAGTGAGGAGAAAAGAGGGCACATTTTCCAAGGGAGATAGGACACAAATCCCAAGGAAAGATTTTGTGTTTCGTAGATGAGTTACTTTTATTTTGTGGGAGGTTGTACTATATGGATCCGTACAATCCATACAGTAGTACGAATTTGACAAGAAAATCGAGGCATCTTTGGGCATGATTTTCAAGGCATATTTTAGGTTTTTACTTGTTGTTTATGGGCTGTACAGAATAGTCTTTGCAGCTGACTGTGGGCATGAAAATCGAGGTACATTACATTCTATAAAATAGTATGGATTTGGCACAGAAAATGAGGCAGAATTTAGTGGGACTGTTTTGGTGTTGTGAGGTATTTTTCTTGGCTGGAAATGTGTATTTGTTGTTGTTTTGTACTTTCTTGAAGCTAAATAATAATATATCTCTCTCTCTCTCTCTCTCATTAGGTTTCCCCACATTGGTGTTTTCCCTGGAATTTGTCTAAATTTCTGAGTTTTATGGGTTGCTTTGCACTGTGTTTATTTTCGTTGCTATTTTTCTTAGCAATATGTATTTCTGCTTATGGTAATTTATTAATGTGAGTTTAAGAAATTTATGAAATTTATGAAGACAATTATCTCTAGGTTTCTAAGTGTTTGACATAAATTTCAGTTTACTGATTTTTGTCATTAAAAAACTATAGTATTCCAATCTAGATGACCTAGAGCTTATGCAAATGTCTTTGGATCATGATTCTTCGAAACCTAGGATAGAAGAGAAGAGGCTCATTGGAACTGTGAATGTGTTCGATGATGATATGAAGGATCACCAACAAGACCACCTACTTCTCATGTTGAACTGTCTGATCTAGGAAGCGATGGAACTGGTGTTGGTTCAGGTTCAAAGGATTCATCTAGAGGAAGGTTGATGTAGGATCATCACTCCACCTGAGCAACACGCCATCATTCCAACACATCATCATTCATTTCAGAGAGGGAGAGTCATTGACCCTCCCATTTTTAAATTTGAAATATGATCCAATACAGATTATGTGTTGTAAGGTCCTAAGAACTTAGCCATGCCTTTATATAGGTAGTGGATAGGATCGCCTTAAATGGTTTATTGTAAGAAGGTCTAGATCTAATTTAGGTATGGATTTACATTTATTGTAATGACCCATAGGAGTATGTTGTCTTAAATGAGACAATGATGGCACTTAGGTGGTCAGGAGGATAAGATCGTAGAGCCCTCTTTTGTAAAGGGAACGAAGAGAGAGATCTTGGTATCAAGGTCTGGAAAGAACAACTCACGATAGAGTTAGGTTAGGAGGTAGAATAGTTCTTGGAGAGAGCTTGAGAGAACTGGGACTCTAATGCAGTCTATTTTATAAACATTTGTATAGACACACATTATGTATTTTTGTTCATGATTATGCTTATGTATGTCATTCATGTTTTGAATATATGAACTAGTGAAGTGTTGGATAAGTTTCAATTATTTATCGTCTGTGAGTTTTGAGTGCAAGGAGTGCACATTGTCCGCAAGGAGTGCATTGAAAAAGGTGAGTTAACCTTAGAAAATGCTCAGGAGAGATATCGTTGAACCTCCATCAGTGGAAGTGAAAGGAGTTCACAGGAAGAAATTTGTTTTGAGTTTAGAGAAAGACAAATTTACTGAACACTCTATAAGGAGGATCTCTGTAAGGTGTACATGAGTAGGAGGTTGCCAGGAGGGCACCAGAATCCTTAAGAGACTGAGTAAATCAAATATATCAGAAGAGATAGTGAAAGGAGTGCGCAGAAGTCAGATTTATTCCAAGTCCAAAAGCTCAGGAGGAATAACATCTTAAGAAGAGAAGACAAGACCTAAGATAGGAAGGTTCATAGAAGAAAGGTTGAAGGTCGAGTCCTTTGGACATGTACAACAATATTCCAAGTCGAAAGAAGTCAAAATCTTAGGAGGAGGAGTGACATCAGTCGTCAAATCGGTTATGGGGAGAAGCCTGGATCGTTAGATCAGCATCTAGTGAAACAACATAGATTTTTTACAAGGAATAGATCCTAACTACTAGAACTGAGCACAAGGGGTCAACAATATTCCGATACAAGGTAAAGTACATGAGACTTATCCCTTTCTATGCATGGGAGATATGATTCAACAATGTCCCTAAGTCTCAAAGTGATTAGGGATCGTTCATCGTCGAGTTGGATAGGTGGCGCAAGATCCACAGCTCCAGAGCGAGAGCTTGTGGTCAAAGAGAGAGTGGAATCATCGAAGACCTGAAGAATATCTTAGTCGTTGATCACTAGCAGGGGTACATGTCCATATATCGGAGTCTCTGAGTGAAATAACTCAAGGAAAAATGAGTGTATAGGAGTTTTAAACTCTCGAAGCTCGAAGAGATGAAGAGCCGAAGCGAATTCTAGACCATCAGATCCAAAGGGACGCATGGCAGAGATCCGTTGTCTTTGGGTGAAAGTAGCCTAAAGACCCAAAGAGAATCTGGACTGTCAGATCCAGAGGGTACGTGGTGAAAGATCATAATCTCCGGTTGAAAGCACTCTGTGAGAAAGAGAAGGAGTAAAGTTTGAAATTGTCAAAGATGGAATAGCCAAAGCAGCTGGGAGTCATTGATCTGCAGGAGGACACATGTCATCATATCACGAACTCTAGATAAAATTCTCCTCGAAAAGAAGAGCGTAGAAAAGTTGATATTTGATATTTTCGAAGCCCGAAGTCCCAAAATGAACGAGAGTTTTCGATGTGAAGGTGGAAACCCGGCACCGGATCTAGGACTCCGGAGGAAAATAGAGGGTGAAAGCACTGAAGTTGTGAAGTAGGATCTCAATCGTTGATCAATAAGAGAACCAAAGGCCATTGATCTTGTCTTGGTTGAAAACCGTCGAAGTCCCAAAGAGGAACAGGGTGGTTGATTTGGAGAGAATGCATGGCAGAAGATATGCCATTTTGGAGAACTCACTACAGAAGAAATGAATATTTGAGAGTAGAAGAACTTCCGAAGCACAGAGCATCGAAGTTCATTTG
>JASDQU010751992.1:22185-37690 GCA_032191745.1 Picea mariana
GGGGGGGGTGAATCAATAACAGAGAAATTATAATCATTTTTAACCAAACAATCCAAGTGTTATATCAATGTAGAATTATCATCCAATAATGAGCAATGAACAGATGAAAAATCATATAGTTACATAGTACACCAGTGTTTTACATTGAAACCCAAAGTGGGAGAAAACCACAAAATGTTTTTTCGTATATGTCCTGAAGAATTACATTCATTGGAAGCACCAACTTCCTTTGTTTTCCAACTGCAAGTGGAAGGAGGCTCCATCTCCCTAATTTTCTAGCTACAACTAGAAGGAGGCTACAAACCCCTATTTTTTTCGGCTAAAACCGGAAGGTGGATACAACCACTTGTCCTTGCCCCGTCCAACCAACTTGAAGTAGAAGAAGAATTATGGAACCACTATCACACTATCACTGTGATATATATTGTTATAAACTTGTACCAATAAACATGAACCTTGCATCAACCATGCATCAACTTGTACCTTAACCTCTAATCAACTTGTACCATAAACAAGTGCATCAACCATGCACCAACCTGTACCAAACAACCTATAATCAACCTGTACCATAAAAAAGTTCATCCAACCATGTACCAAGTATGTACCAACCATGTGTCACCTACTCATCAACTATGACTCATCAATATGTACCAACATCATCAACTATACATCTCATGTATGTGCCAACTCATCAGCCACTTGTCTCAACCATGTACCCAACATGTACCTTAACCAAAATCCCTCATCAATTTCATCATCCAAATGTGATTTATAACTTTGTAATAGACCTGGTGTATATGATAACATACCTTCAAACGTTCCTTAACTTTAACAACAAGAGACTAGCATTTTCATCAAATTTTTTTTTAGTCTCACATGACTAGTTTTGGATTAGTCAACAACCCTAAATTGAAATAATCATAACTATGTACCTATAATGAATAAATATCTGAAATGGATACACAATGTTATTCAGTGTTTTTATATAATTCCTATAGGTTTCACTACTTGAAACCTCACAGAAAAGGAGTTATAGAAAAAATGGCATACCTTGTTGAATTTTGGCTTAATCTATAGAGAGACCTTGTAGAGCGTGCCCTGCACAGAATATTTGTTGCATAGATATGAAAATGTTACAAAACATACTTCAGACTGTACTCTAACCAACACATTTTGACTTACTATATTTGGATCTGTTATGAAGAAGTTATGACATTTTTACTTGAAACACTTGTTCTAGACTAGTTTCAAGACTAGCCACAAACCCTATTTTCCATGGAGTGTAACTCCAAAAATACAATGACCCACAAGATGAATTGTTTACCCTAGATACTTGGATATGTTTCCTCAATGGCATAGAAATTTCACGGTATCAATAAATCTAGAAAAGAAGGTATTGCAAAAATGCTGAGATCACCTGTAAATAACATATCTTAGAAAGCTTCATCAAAAGAATTTATCCTCCGTTGAATTCCGGCCTTCTTTTCTTCACCTTCCTTCTGAAATTCAGCTTATGTATCCTTTGGTTACCTCAAACACCTATATATATTCAATATTCTCAAGTGTAATTAAAATGAGATACCCTTTCCTCTTATTTATACTCTTCAAGTAGATTCCTTAGACGCATCTTCTAGGTCACTTCTCCCACATTCCTTATTTTAGGGTTAACCCACTTCTAATTTCTTCGTTAACTTTATTATTTAAACAGTTTATTTTTTATTAAATTTGAATTATAGTAAAATCATCACTTCACTTTATTATTTACCTTCTAAAATATCTTAAACCACTTTGACTGCTTTGACCTTTTGGGGTTTCAATCCAACATATGAGGGTCTTCCAACTTCGTAAGGCCATAACTCTCAAACCGTGAGGAGTTATGTGACGTTCCACATACCACCATAAATGGAATGACATGTAATATCCATATAGAATAGTATTACCTTCAAATATATAAAAACTCATCCTATTATCCATCAAACAATTCTGGGTCCATTGCACAAACCTGGGTTCTCCAACTTCACATGGCCATAACTCTCTAACCATGAGGCGTTATGTAACGTTCCACATATCACCAGAAATGGGATGACATGTAATATCCATATAGAATAGTATTACCTTCAAATATATTAAAACCCATACCATTATACATGAGAAAACCTTGGGTCCATTACCCAAACCTTTCTGCTACCGGAATTTTCTACTAGACTTTATTCAAGGGTTGACATTAATGACAACCAACCTTAATAAATAATCTCCCCCTTTGTCATTCATGGAAACACTTTGATGCAATACTGAAATTATGTCACTCATGCTCCCCATGGAAACATGACTCTATCCTTTGCATCTATGTGGACATTGCTCTTCCTGGAACCATGCCTTTGTACTCTACATTTGATGAATCTCTCCCCCTTTGTCATCAATGCAAAAGGTATATTTACATCAAGGGATGCTCCCCTTGACTAAACTATCCTCTTTATGGTGCTTCCTCATGCACATCTAAGACATATAATATAATAATTCAAAAGAATTCATTTTGGAGTAGAAATAACTCTGAGTCTCTGGCGAAGATATTGAAAGACTTCCTGTGGAAGTGGTTTTGTAAAGATGTCTGCACCTTGTTCTTTTGTGCTCACATTCCCTACTCTGATGTTCTTTTTTACAACCTGTTCCCGTATAAAGTGATACTTGATTGGAATGTGCTTCATCTTGGAGTGCATCACCAGGTTATTTGAGATACTGATGGAACTTGTATTATCACAATAGATTGCAATGGGCTCATCATTCTCAACCTGTATATCTTTCAAAGTTTATTTCATCCAAAGAACCTGTGTACAACATGTTGTTGCTACAATATACTCCGCTTCAGCTGTAGATAGAGATAATGATGATTTTTTCTTGCTTATCCATGATACTAAACGCTCACCCATGTAGAACATTTCTCCACCGGTGCTTCATCGGTAATCAATACAACCTGCATAATATTCATTTGTGTAGGAAGTAAGAGATAGATCCTTTCCTTTTGGATACCATAATCCCAACTATTTTGTTCCTTTGAGATATCTGAAAATTCTCTTCACTACTAATACATGTGATTCCTTTGGTGATGCTTTAAATTGTGCCACCTACCCAACTGCTTTCATTACATCTGGTCTGGATGCTATCACTTATAGTTGGAAAGGTTATCAAAATGTATGTGAACCATTCTTCTACGCTATATCCAACTTTCATCTTCCTTTCCTAGAAAAAACTTTTCATTTCCAATTTCACTTAATGCATATATGTTGCGTGAAGTTCTCATAGCTATAACAATCAATTTTCCTGAACTTTATTTTCTTATCTCACACTTTTGTGAATCAAAAGTAATTTTATGACCTTGGTCACACATTTGACTCACACTTTGAAGATTATGTTTCATATCTTATACTAGTAGAACATTTTTTCCTTTGTATTCTTGTTCCCACTTCAGACTGTGTTTTTTCCAATGATTTTGGATGAATCATCATTTTCGAAGGAGACTGATCCATATATTTCCTTTTGTAATCTAAGAAACTTGTCTCTATCAAATGTCATGTGTTTTGAACACCCACTATCAACATACCAACAAAGTTTATTCTGCTTAGCTTGTAGAGAGAGTGTGCATTCTTCATTTCTATATTGATCCTGCTTTCTTATCCATGTCCTTTTCTGAGGTTCTTGTTTATGACTGATGTTATTTTGTTGCGGTTCTCTAGGAGGGACTATCATTATGAAATCTTTGGCCATGTGTCCAAAATTGTTACATTTGTAACATTCCACTTCAGTGCTCAAGGATTCAAACTTGTTGTAACTTCTTCTCTGTGTTTCACTAGGCATTCTTGGATAACCCCTTTCTATATGACTTTCAAATCTATTTTTGTTCCTATTGTTATCTTTGTAATTCACGGCTTTATGTCCAAAATTATTAAATGAATAACATAAGCCAAGAAATATAGTTTGATACCTGGGAGTTGAAGATATTCTAAAAGGAGGTTCTCTTATGAATCCTTGTTATTCTTCAGGCCTATCTGTTGGTTGTTGATTCTAAAATTTGAATCTTCTCGGTGGAGGAGTGTCCTTGTAATCTTACTTGTATATCTTCCTATTCATTTTTATTGTTTCTCCATAGCTTTTTGGATATGTTTCTTGCTCTGTTGTTTTGGAGCTTGATCCCTTTTCTCTCTGATTGTATCAAAGTCTAGTCTTGTCAATATGATATTTTTTATTGCTGATAATGTCATCCAAAAATATTGAGCTATTCTCCATATTTTTATTTTGAATATACTTTCTTAATGTGACAATCTCTACTTCCAAATTTCCAATGATATTGGCCTTTTCTTCTAGCTGTTCTTTGCGTGCTTCTTTAATTATTTTATCTTCTTCTATTTGAACCTTCAATTTTGTGATCATTTGTTCTAGTCCTTGAGTGTCTTCTTTCTTGTCTAATTCTTCTTGTAGTTTCTTGTTTTTCTTGTTTTCTCTTCTGATAACTTCTATGGAACACATTAATTCTTCTCGGTAGTCAACTTCTGCCTCTTCAATTTCTTCTTCAACTTCTTCATATTATTCTTTGGCTTCTTCATATTCTTCTTCAGAGTCTTCTTTATCATAGTATTATAATACCATGAATAGAACTCTTCCTATCTCACTGTCACTGAATTCATCTTCATCTGATGATGATATGTCCTCTTTGGTGCATAATCTTTTCTTGAAAAATTTCTTTGTAGTTCTTTTTCCTTTATATGTCTTTTTCCTTTTGAGTAACCTTCATCATTTCTCTTTTTCTTATGAGGACATTTGTTAGCAAAATGACCAATACTATCACAATTAAAACAAATTAAAGGAAGCTTACATCTATGCCTGTCATTGTTGGAGTTACTTCACACACACACATGATTTATTTTTCCTAAGGTTATTATTTGTTTATTAGTCATAATTAGTCATTATCTAGTCTCCTGTATTTTAGGGGAGAATATTCCACCTGGAGAATATTCTCTTTCAGTTGACACTTCCGTTTAACTAGTTGAATTGAGTTTATATGTTGCACTGGTTTTGTCACCATGCAACATTGGGATCATCACCAACTCAGTATTCTTTGTTCAGTCAATTAACTGAAGACCAGTTGACTAGTTAACTCAACTAGGTGGTAGTTCACTCCCGTAATTATCTAAGAGACAAGATTAGGTGGCAGTTTACATTTGTAACTATTGGTGTGTGTACAAATCAATCTAGACCACCACTATAGCTCATTAGTTACTCATTTATTCTATATATATTGTAAATTATTCAATCTTTGAGTGTGGAATATGATTAATGAGAACTCTTCCATTCTTTCTATCTTGCTTCTTCTTTCTCAATTTCCCTCTGCAAATGTGTGTAGTACTTTCTAGCTATATATATTTTGTGCAGGTTCAACACATTTACATGGTATCAGAGCCAACGAAATTCTAAGAAAAATCTACACCAAATCATTTTTTGTAGGTACAAAATATTGAAGACAACAAAAAGATAGATTATTCACCAAAAATACTTTTAATGCCTCATAACTATTTGGAATGGAAGCCAAAGATTCTACTTCTTCTCAGAAGTAGAGGCTTATACCAAATAAGCATGGAAATGGGAGTAGATCATGATTCCTTTGATAAGAAAAATGACTTTCTCAATAGACAAGATATGGCCATAGGAAGTATCGACATGTCTATTTCTCCTTAACTTTTCCATCAAGTATATGAAGAATCACAAGGATTAAATCCAAATGAATTATGGAATAGTTTGGAGGTTCTATTTGGAAGTAAAGAATATTGTGAATATTTCATGCAGGAGGTCAAACAGATAGGTCAGAAGAGAATCCATCGAAAGATCAAGTCTCTTATTATGAAGAGTCTTCTACAAAAGTTTTTGCAAAAATTTCTATTCCAATAATTGAAGATGATGTCTACTCCATTTCAAATTTATTTTTTGAAATTCATGTGGAAGATATTTGGCATGCATCTCAGGAGTTACATGCAGACATTGTTGCAAGAACCATGCATGCATCTTAGGAGTCACATGAAGACACTGTTGCATGCACCATGCATGCATCTCAGGAGACAAAAAGGGATCTGCGCACATTAGACGACATTCTGATATTTTTTGAGAAACAATTACAGAAAAAAATTGGATATTTGAATTCCTCTTGGGAAAATATCCAATTTTAAAAAACAAATCGTCTGAAATGGAGTCCGTAAACTGAAGTTATGATCATTTGAAAATCAACAAAATTTCAACATTTTTCTAGAAACAACTGCACGGTTTTCAAAATTTCATCCAAAATTTATTTGGATATTATTCATTACAAGAATATAAAGTGGATATGTGTGGAAATATCAATGATGCATATACTTCATCAGATCTATGCAGACATCTACATCTTCAACAAAATATTCAAAGAGCACAAACTTGCATAGTTGTGAGGTCTTCTTTGAGTGAAAGACATGGTTGCTTAGCAACTACCTTTTGTTCCTTATCATTTTTTATTTTATGCATTGTAATTTAAGAGGGGGTTTTATTCCCATGAGGTTTTCCATCTTTCCTTGTTTAGTTCAATGTATCTTTTGTATTTGGGTACCTAACATGGCCTCGTAGCCAGGACCCATTCTTTATTTTCACCATAGTGATGTTCAGGGGGGGTGTTGGAGTTAATTCACATACACATAGGATTTATTTTTCCTAAGGTTATTCCCTATTTATTAGTCATAATTAGTCATTATCCAGTCTCCTATATTTTAGGAGAGAATATTTCACCTAGAGAATATTCTCTATCAGTTGACACTCTAGTTTGACTAATTGAGTTGAGTTTAGATGTTGCATTAGTTTTGTCACCATGCAACATTGGGATCATCACCAAATCACTACTCTTTGTTCAGTCAGTTAACTAAAGACTGGTTAACTATTTAACTCAGCTAGGTGGCAGTTCACTCCCATAATTGCCTAGGAGACTAGACTAGGTGGCAATTTACTTTTGTAACTATTGGTGTGTGTCCATATCAATCTAGACCACCACTATGGCTCATTAGTTACTCATTTATTCTATATATATTGTAAATTGTTCACTCTTTTAGTGTGAAATATGGTTAATGAGAATTCTTCCATTCTTTCTATATTGCTTCTTCTTTCTCAATTTCTCTCTGCAAATGTGTGTAGTATTTTGTAGCTAGATCTATTTTGTGCAGGTTCAACACATTTACAACCGTCTTTTGACGAAGTTAACCATTTCTTCATCATCTTTCGAGACATCACTATTGCTGCTATATTCTTATTGTTTCTTTTTATTTTTCTTTGATCTTTTGGATGCTTTGAAGACTGCCTCTTTTACATATGGATTTTCCTATTCAGTTCTCATTTCATATGCTATGAATATTCCATGTAGCTCATCCATTCTTATTGAGTTTAGATATTATCTTTCTTCTAGTGATGATATCTTAGAGTCAAATATCATAGGAAGAGATCTTAGTACCTATTGACCGTTGACCAAGTTTTGGGAGTTTCTTGGTCATGTTGACCTATTTTGGGACTTCAATAGCCTATCGAAGGAGGAGCGCAAGTCGAAGCAGAGATCATTGGATCTTGGCCCCCTTTTGGGCCTTTTTTTCCGTTTTTGGGAATATGTAATAGGAATGGGATGTTGGCCCATGGGTTTACCCATGTTTTGGCCTATTTTGTAATGTATATATAGAAGGATAGGCAATGTAGAAAGAGGTCGGTGTGCTAAGTGCTAAAGGAATGGCTAAGTGATAGATCTATGTGATCAAGGGATTGTAAGTGCTCTATGCTACTGTGTAAGACTTGTAGAACTGAGTGCAAGTTCCTGTGAGATACTGTAAAAGTCTTTGTGCTATGACCCAAAAAAGAAGGATCTAGCTAGCTACACAAATCTTCTATCATGTGTGGAGTAAGGGTTTTAAGGATCTATGCTTGTAACCAATTGATTGAAGACAATAAAGAAGAAGAGTTGGTGGACATAGCCCCAGGGTAGGGGTGAACCATGTAAACCCTGTGTGATGTGCTTTGTGCTTTGTTTTGATGTATTTGCATATTACATGTGAAATGTTCTGATATGTTTAGATAGATCTATTCATGCTTGGTGATTATTATATGTGAGAATGTTAGATCTGATCTAGATATTCATGCTTAGTGCTTGATATGCTCATTCTGATCCATTTGTATATGCTAAGTTCTTGAATATTGTAGATTAGTGTGAATGGTGTGAAGCTCTGTC
This sequence comes from Picea mariana, assembly GCA_032191745.1. Lineage (NCBI taxonomy): Eukaryota > Viridiplantae > Streptophyta > Pinopsida > Pinales > Pinaceae > Picea > Picea mariana. The sequence continues at coordinate 30,458 of JASDQU010751992.1, forward strand.
TTATAAGAGAAGTGGTTATTGACTGTATATTGAGGAACTAATGGTTCTAAGTGCTTTATTAAGTGTTCTAATCACAGATCTATATCCCAGCTAAGGTTGCAGACACTTGAGTCCTACAACCATCCCTGCCTCTACCTCGAGTGAGACTTCATCTGCTTCACAGGTGTTGTCGAAAGGGCCGGTAGTTAGGGTTTTGTTGGCATGTTGTTGTAGCGTTGAACCCTGGGTCTGCCCCTTTCCCAACAAATGCTTTCATTGTCGGGACTTGAAACTCTGATTGTTGGGAACTAAGAAAGAAGAAGCTCTGTGAAAATATTCATCCTGAACTTAAATCTTTGTGCATAGATCTGTACCCTAGTGTGCAATATTCTACTTGATCTGTAAATATCTGGGCTAAAGAGACAAGGTCGGATCTGAAGAAAAGAAGAAAGATCTGAAAGCTTTGTTATCTAGTAAGGGTAAAAGAGGCAATTTCTAACTAAAAGAGGTAATATATGCAAGACCTGTGCTCTGATAAAGGTAAGAATAGTTAAAATTTTTAAGATCTAGAATCTTTGTGCCTTGTAGAAGTAATATAAGTGGAAATTTTTGTTTCTAGAATATGGATCTAGGTTTGTTTAATAGATTCTGTCCTAGTTTGAATGCTAGGTCATTAATAGATGAAAGAATATTTGATATGAGTAGATTTGATAAGAATAGTGAAATAGATGTTATACCTATATGTAAATAAAGAATGTTCGGACTAACAAATGGATGTAGGATCCTAGAAAGAAATTGTTATAGGATAACTCATATGATTCTAGTGCACAGTACAAAAGAAGTGGGGAATCATTTAAAAGGAAGAGAGGATTAACCCTCTATTATAGTTTCAAAAGGTCGGGACATCCTGCTAAGGAATGCCTTGGTGGAAGAACTAGTTTTGTTTGTTGTAAATATCTAAACCATGAAGTATTGGATTTCCATAGAATGATTGCTAAGCTTGAAAGAATTAACCTGAATCAAGAAAACCCTAAGGTATATCTAGAACCTACAGATGAACCTCAGAAAGAATTAGAGAAAGAATTGCTACAGATGAAAGAAACCCTAAATGACCATCGATATTTCATCTTATCAAAGATATTCAAAAAAAATGAATGCATCAAAACAAGAATAGGAGACTTCGACATTGACTGTGTTCTAGATGAGGAAAAATAGGTGAATATCATGACAGTGAGAACCTGGGAAGATATAGGAAGGCATGCTATGATCCCTTCACTAGGAGGAATAAGTTTATTCAGAGGAAAGCTAGTAAACCTATGTGGAAGGCTCTCTCGGATACCTATGATTGTCAATCGAACTTCAACAGAAGAAGACTTTGAGATTATTAAATTTTTCAAAGACAACACCCTATTTACCATTATAATAGGAAAACCTTGGATAGGTAGAGACCAAGCCGGATGAAAGGAATAAGAAGAATTTTTGGAACGAAAGAAGAAAAAGTTAAAAGACTTTATGACCAGAAGGATTGTGCACTTGATTAAAGAACGTGAGAGAAGATCACATATATTTAATCCTAGAAAACCGGATGTCAAAGCTAAGAGAACTCTAGAGGATCCATAGACGACTGGGTTACCTATCCCAGACAAAGAAGAAGTATTATTGATGCACCCTAAGAACCAATTTTAACAGTGCGAAGTAACTAAGATCAAAGAAGAAAAGAATCAAAATGAGAAAATAATTATCGCGACGAAACTCACTAGAAAAAAGGATAGAAATTTAAGAAAGAAAAGGAATAAGACTGAAAAGTTATAGGAGGTTCTAGAGGAGACCTTAGAGAAAGAAAAATTGTAGAATTGGAGCTTCACCGAGATATTAGAACAACGGCACATGGAAGTTCTCCATGGTGAATCAATATAGTCATTGGGGTTGATATATCTGTTCGACTTCCACTCTGACCGGATAGAAAAGCAATAAAGGTTCATCATTCAATCTTTGGACCACACCATAACGGATCAAACAGGAGTTAATGGAGGCTCATACTTGTTGTAATCCAACAGTTGTCGAATTAGCTATTTATCTCATCACACCATGCACCGAGAACACTTTTTCCAATCAAGAATTAGAGCCCACAGCCTAAGCCGAGTTTATACAGTGATCATTGTGCTCTCGTTCTCTGTCTCATTACTATGTTTGAGTTGTTTCCCGATCCTGCAAATTGTTTACCCTAAGTGCGTATGTCAGAAGCATTGAGTGTTGCAGAGAAAGTGGCTGAGGAGTTTTTGATTGACTTGATGATAGAGAGAGTCATGTCAGAGAGAGGAGTGTCTAAAGGTGTAGAAGCATCTTCGATGAGAGGACTACAGGTCTCTCTATCCACTTCTCAAGCTGGACCATCCCAACCAATTGATGAGAAAAGAACGAAGAACAAAGAAAATATCATGAATGCTAAGATGATTCCGAGCATTATACATGTCTATCTACCACCTCTGAGCGGCGTAATAAACCGAGACAGTGTGCCCAAAGATTTTGAATATGAATTGGTCACTATGTACCTTCCGAAAGGGATACACGTAGTGTGCGTAGATCAAGATAAGACCGCAACATTGAAGTTTAGTGACTTCAACCTCGACAACAGGAAAATGTACAATATGCTAGCCCCATATAAGTATCTGACTAGAACCAAGGGAAAGAATTCAAAGATTATTCCCCAACAGTGGACTATGAACCTCGCGCAGTCCACACTGCTTAATGTAATGAAGATTCCTCACTTTGGGAGGCATCAAGAAGTGAACGTGTGTGTCAAGTTGTTGTTCTCCTGCTATCATGGAGGATACTTATGGTTGAACCACCGCATTATAGTGGATTCGAATTTGATCAATCAGATCACAGGGATTAGCATGCAAGGCTCTATCCCACAAGATTTCTACCATGGAAATACCGCATATTGCGCTCTCACCCTGATAATAAAGGATACTTACGACAATGTAGAGAAGCTAATGTGAGGCTACAAGGTAGCCTCTGTCCAGAGCGACACAATGCACCTTGCCTGTCAGTTGATCGTTGGAAATCTAATTCGGAAGAACCGACCGACCCAAGTAACTTAATTCATAGTCGACCTCACAGGGATGTGCACATAGGGACTACAAATCAATTGGACGAAGTACCTCGTGAACCAGCTAAAACTAGATTACAGAGAAGCGCAGGATCAGGGATACAAATTCCACTTCAGTTGGATTCTTATCCTGATTGCTTTCATGGCATGGGATATGCTAGAAGGTTCGACCTTCCCGAACACCGATCCATTTGAACATCTAGCCACAAAGTTCAACACACTATGGTACTCCAGTGACATGAAAAAGCAGTGGCAATCAAATTCTATCTTCCACATGTATTATAACCAGTTGAAGGTAGCCATATAGGCCACGCCTCGCATAACCCCAAACACACTTCACAGGTTTACACCCTTAATGAAATTCAACGCAGACAACCATTTCATCTATATCACCACGTGCACTGATGAGCATAAACAATAGCTACAGTCATAATACAAGTTAACAAAGGATGAATTGGAGGAGATTACCAAGGAATGGTTGGTGGACCTCCTTGTTCCAATGGAGCCTGCAGATATGTCCAATGTTGATAGCCCCGAAACTGCATCGGATACAATTGGACCTAGCAAGACAAAGAAGACTGAAGAGGTCCATGATTTAGACAGTGCATCTGTGAAGACCACATCCATCTCAGAAAGGAAAGGAGGTGATGGAACATAAGTCGAATAGAATAAATGTGAGGTTACACCACTAAGAGACAAGGAGGATCCCTCAAAGAAAATTAAGGTTTCCCCTTTGAAACCTTCTTGAAGGAAGAAAATGAAAGAAAGTCGAACCAAATTTGAGACCACCCTCACTTCAGACGACTTCGACTTCATCGTCACAACACTGAAAGATGCTTCACTGGAGATAGAATAGAAACAAGAAGCTAAGAAGGAGGAGGTGTTCATTCAGATTAAAGATGAACTCCAAGGATTTTATCAAGCACTACAGTCTAGTCGCGTAGTATCCACTGCGCCCGTGATAGTTGGAACACTAGAACTAGGTGATGAGCCTGCTCAATTACACTGCATTGTTGATACAATTGAAGCTTTCCTTCAACAAGCTCAGGGAGAGACAACACAAGCCACCCAGGCTTTAGCACAAGTAAAAGAATACCTTGAGGAGAAATGAAGTGATGCAGATGAGAAAATCTTGCTCTACAAGAAAAATGGGACGAAGAAAAAGAAGAGCTACAACAATGCAAGGAACAGTTGCTCGCTGAGCAACTTGAAGTTAAGGAAAGGGTTAACAAAGCACTTCTCTCTGTGGAAATCATCGAAGGACAGACTGAGGAACAAGTTCCACAGTAGGTGGCATGACTGGAAGAGGTAATCCAGAAGCTACAACAACGCATCACCGACTTAGATTTCCATGTAGTACCAGAAACCCCACAGGAGATAAGGAACCAAAGAGAAGCAGCTTCCCCCAGTGCAGTTGACAGATTAAAATATCTTGCCTTGGAGTGCAAGAAACTCAGTAACTGTAGTGCTGAGACATATGAAAACCTCACATAGAAATCGTAGCTATAGATGATGGAGTCGCATCTCCACGAAGTAAAGAATAACGCAGATACACTATAGGGAAGTTGAAGGCCCTATCAGATGTAGAAAGGATGAACAAGTCTCATGAAAACTGCACAACTCAACATCAGATCCATATGATTCAAAGAAAATTGATGGAAGTCACTCAATGAATTCAACCTATGAAGGATAAGGCATATCTATTATTTATAGAGGTCAAGAGCCAAGCAGAAGAGCTAGAGCAGGTCATCCTCACAGTAAAACAATGCCTAGAAGGGCCAGTTAATGACGCAGTGATTCAGGAATTCACTGAACAAGAGGCCACAACAAAGCAACAAGTCGAAGTAGTGAGAGCCAAGCTCGAGGCATTCAATGAAGAAATTCCCAAACCTAAGTGACTCAGGACGAGTCACAGGTGAGTGTTGGGGGCATGTTGTCCCTTGACCAAGTTTTGGGAGTTTCTTGGTCATGTTGACCTATTTTGGGACATCGACGACCTGTCAAAGAAGGAGCGCAAGTCAAAGCAGAGATCACGGTATCTTGGCCCCTATTTGGGCCCCTTTTTGGGTTTTTGGGAATATGTTACGGGAATGGGATGTCAGCCCATGAGTGTACCCATTTTTTGGCCTATTTTGTAATGTATATATAGAAGGATAGGAAATGTAGAAAGAGGTTGGTGTGCTAAGTGCTAAAGGAATGGCTAAGTGCTAGATCTATGTGATCAAGGGATTGTAAGTGATCTATGCATACTGTGTAAGAGTTGTAGAGATGAGTGCAAGTCCCTGTGAGAGACTATAGAAGGTTTTGTGCTATAATGCAAGGAAGAAGGATCTATCTAGCTACGCGGATCTTCTGTCCTGTGTGGAGTAAGGGTTTTAAGACTCTGTGCTTGTAACCGATTGACTGAAGACAATAAATAAGAAGAGTTGGTGGACATAGCCCAAGGGTGGGGGTGAACCACATAAACCCTGTGTGATGTGCTTTGTGATTTTTTTTTTATGTATTTTCATATTACACGCAAAATGCTTTCATATGTTTAGATAGATCTATTCATGCTTGGTTCTTGTTATATGTTAGAATGTTAGATCTGATCTAGATATCCATGCTTAGTGCTTGATATGTTTATTTTTCTCCATTTGTATATGCTAAGTGCTTGAATACTGTAGATTAATGTGAATGCTACGAAGCTTTGTCTTATAAGCGAAGTGGTTATTGACTGTATATTGAGGAACTAATGGTGCTAAGTTCTTTATTAACTGTTCTAATCACATATCTATATCCCATCTAAGGTTCTAGATGCTTGAGTCCTACAACCACTCCTGCCTCTACCTCGGGTGAGAGTTCATCTGCTTCGCAAGTGTTGCTGAAAGGTTTGTTATTTAGGGTTTTGTTGGTGCATTGTTGTAGCGTTGAAACCTAGGTATGCCCCTGTGCCAATAGTATCTTTTGAACATTTACAGATTCTTCGATTTATTCTCCTAATCCTATGATTTCATTCATTGTTTCATTGACTCGTAAGAAGTAGGCTGCAATATTATCATCTTCCTTCATCCTTAGTTGTTCAAATTGACCTCTGTAAGTTTGAATATTTTATGCTTTGACTTTTGAATATCCTCCATAAATATTTTGAAGCTTGTCCCAAATCTCTTTAGTATATTTATAATGTGCAACTTTGGTGAATACTGTTTCACTGAGACCATTCAAAAGTACATTTGTGGCTTTGGAATTATTCTGTCCAAGTTTCATTGCTTTGTCATTTGTTGGTGGAATGGTTGGTGTTGTGTATACATCTACAATTGATTGCTAAATTTAAAATACCTGTGCCTGTATATATGTCTTCATACTTATGCTCCAAAAAACATACTTTTGTCCATCAAAATGTGGTATTCCATTTTTATAGATTTTTTTTCTCTCCGTGATCTACCTTTCAGTGGTTGAATTAATTTCTGAAGGAACCTTCTCTGATACCAATTGTTGTATTATTGAGAAAGGGGGGGGGGTGTGAATCAATAATAGAGAAATTATAATCCTTTTTAACCAAATAATCCAAGTGTTATATCAATATAGAATTATCATCGAATAATTAGCAATGAACAAATTAACAATCATACAAATACATAGTACACTAGTGTTTTATGTGGAAACCCAAAGCGGGAGAAAACCATGTAATGTTTTTTCTTGTATGTCTTGAAGAATTACATTCATTGGAGGCACCAACTTCCTTTGTTTTCCAACTGCAACTGGAAGGAGGATCCAACCTCCTAGTTTCTGAGGCTACAACCTGAGGGAAGCTCTAACTCCCCAATTCTCTGGCTACAACCAGAAGCAGGCTACAACCCCCTATGTTCTCCGGCTACAACCGGAAGGTGGATACAACCACATGTCCTTACCCCATCCAACCACCCTAAAGTAGAATTCGAATAATGGAGCCACTGTCACACTATCATTGGGAGATATAAAACTATAAAACTGTACCAATAAACTTGAACCATGCATCAACCATGCATGAACCTATATCTCAACCTGTAATCAACATATACCATAAACAAGTGCATCAACCATGCACCAACCTGTACCAAACAACCTGTAATAAACCTGTACCATAAACAAGTGCATCCAACCATGTACCAAGTATGTACCAA
>JASDQU010751993.1:53077-64571 GCA_032191745.1 Picea mariana
TTTAAGAAACTTGATCCCTCTCGGCCCATGATAGATCCGAAGTTAATATATATATATATATATATATATATATATATATATGCCACATGTCGACTCCATGTTGAGCACATAATGAATTGCACATCTCCCTCATATAGGGAAGTAGAAAGTACTTATCGATGGAATACAATTTTTTTTTTCTTTCAATTATATATAAATATTTCAATTTCCACCTTAAGTAAAATAATTTTATATCAACTTTCTTTATATATATATATATAAAGAAAGTTGATATAAAATTATTTTAATTAAGGTGGAAATTGAAATATTTTGTTTTCATCTCTCTATATAAAGAAAGTTGATATAAAATTATCTCACTTAAAGTGGAAATTGACATATTTTTATTAACATTGAAATGCTTTTTTTGCTATTAATATTTTTTAAATGATTTCCACCTTAAGTAAAATAATTTTATATCAACTTTCTTTATATATATATATATAAAGAAAGTTGATATAAAATTATTTTAATTAAGGTGGAAATTGAAATATTTTGTTTTCATCTCTCTATATAAAGAAAGTTGATATAAAATTATCTCACTTAAAGTGGAAATTGACATATTTTTATTAACATTGAAATTAAGTTGATATAAAATTATCTCACTTAAAGTGGAAATTGACATATTTTTATTAACATTGAAATGCTTTTTTTGCTATTAATATTTTTTAAATGTCATGTGTCAACTCTATGTTGAGCATGGAATGAATTAAATATCTCCTTCATACTAGATTGTAGAAAGTGTTTTTCAACACAATAATGATTTCTTTACTTTCAATTGGTGTGTGTGTAATATTGAAATATTTTACTTAATGTGGACATTGAAATATTTTATTCATGATCCACATTGAATTGTTTTTGTTATTAATTGAACAAATTACACAACTTTAGTTAGTAGAAATTGCCTATGGATGGAATAATGATTTTTTTACTTTTTTTTTTTTTGTAAGTTGTTCTACTTATATATTAATAATGTACAAAAAGTGTTACATTCATAGTAGTTTGAGATTTTCCCAAAAGGTGGTCGTATCTCATACCCCTTTGCATATTCTTCATCAGGTATATTATATCAGTCCTATACATCCCTTTAAAGCTATAGCCGATAAACAAGCCGTTCTTCAAGATTGACATACATCGTACAGATCTTCAAAATTGACATACACAGTCCAACCAGACATACTAAGATTATCCTTATGGAAAACTAGAAACATAACAGACTAAACATACAACATAACTAAAGTGAACTAGGTTCAGAAGGGCTTGAATCAATAGGAGTCATTGGCCCTTTACCTTTGCTTGAAGTTTTTCGATCGACATCCTCCTTGATGAGTATCAGGTTGGAACTGGTTTTGGTTGAATTAGAGCTTCCCCCCACCTCCACCATTCCCTCTTCTGCTTTGGGATTCTAATTTGTCATCTTAAAGCTCAGGCCAAAGACCACCCGACATAACACTATAAATTTTGCATCTAATCGGTGCAATTTGTCATGTATCTCAGGGTCCTGATGCTCTTGTTTTTCCAATGTTGTTGCCACAAGAGTCTTGGCCATCCAATAGAATTCCATTTCTCTAAAGACTTTAGTGTCTCAAGATCTAGAGAACCGTGTATCCTCAACCCAAACCTGGCCATCCAATAGAATTCCATTCCTCTAAAGACCTTAGTGTCTCAAGATCTAGAAAACCATGTATCCTCAACCCAAACCTGGAATTCGGCTCGTATTTGTTGCTTAGGAGTCCAACTCTGCTTCTTCTTGATTGTGTCCATTAATTCTTCCACTGTATGTTGAGTACGCTCCGACATGTTCTCATGATATCTCTACTGAGCCAACAGAGCCTTCTTTTCAACACCTATACCATGAAATCCATACTTGGCTTGTCTGTTGGTCGGAAGATTTTCCTTGCCTCTCCTTCGTGACACCTATTGAATGGGTTTAGGAATTTTCGGCTCTAATGAGTCCTTCATCTTGGCTTCCTAGCTCCAAAGTTACACTGTCAATATTTTGTTCTGCCCCGGATCCTCAGATAGCCGTCTCTTGCAAACACCAGACATGGCCCACGACCAGCACAAAGCCACCACTGAGTTTGAGGAACCACACACATGAGACCAAGTTTTGCACGAACAAGCTACAAAGAAAACCCAAGTGGGCTTCCACTCTTCCAGACCCACCAATCAACCCCTGGGAATGTCGTAGGTATCTGTGGTTTCATAGACCTTTTGGTTGGCAAGGCTCTTACCCTTCAATAGGAGAGCGAAGGCCTGGAATGCAGTTAAAACCTCACCAAAGAACCAAATTATGCCCTCACCTATATAAACCTAGAACTTGCGAGAAAAGAAATAAACCATAGATGCAAAGGAATGAAGAGCCATTTTGATGACCATGGCATCTCTCTTGCGGATGAAGATCTAAGGAGTATATATATGTTGCTACCCAATTGATGTTCTGGCCATTATAATTCCCTGAACCACCTGGTGTCATCTTCTTCTTCCAGTCCTTCGACTCATTCATGTTCATTTCATGCCAAATGCTAATGTTGTGGTAATCATTCAAACCTCCTTCACCTTGCTCGCTCAGAACCATCATGCTCCTCAACTTGCCATAAGTTTCTTGTACTCTCCCACGCATCGCCATAACTCGTTGGTGGATCTCCCCCGCCCGCCCACATAAGTGTCTGGACTCATGTATGCAGATAATTCTCTGATAATTCTCTGCCCTCCATGTGGTGGAGCCATCATTTGACATTTCAATCACCCGATCCAGGGGAAGAAATTTTTTACTTCCAATTACTTTGATGTTGAAATATTTTATTTATGGCTGACATTGAAATATTTTTTTGTTATTTATGTTTATTTAAATGTCACGTGTCAACTCCATGTTGAACATGGAAGGAACTACACATCTCCCTCATATTGGGTTGTAGAAAACAACTTTCGACGCAAAAACCTTATATTTCATGGGTAAGTGAAGTGAACTAACATGCATTGAACTTATCTCACGTTTCCAATTACTTTGACGTTGAAATATTTTATTTATGGTGGACATTGAAATATTTTTTTGTTATTTATGTTTATTTAAATGTCACATGTCAACTCCATGTTGAACATGGATGGAACTACACATCTCCCTCATATTGGGTTGTAGAAAACAACTTTCGACGCAAAAACCTTATATTTTATGGATAAGTGAAGTGAACTAACATGCATTGAACTTATCTCACTACTAAAGTTATGTAATCTATCTATTTGCTTGAATCCTAAGAACAGATTTAATATGCATGTATTTGCTTGAATCCTAAGAACAGATTTAATATGCTTCCATCTTTTCATTTATTGGGTCATACACTTATACGTTACCTTCTCAATTCATTCCACATAGCAAAACACAAATTTCTCTCTTAATATCTATCTCAACATTGAATCACAATTCATGATTATCCTTTAAAGATAAAGTTGTTTAGAATAATATTTTTTTTTTCTATTTCAAATATTTAGGAAAGTTTCTCCATAGTTTTCAACAATGTCATGAATGTGGTATTGTCTTCTACTCTAGAATGAAAATATTTTTTTGTTATTTATGTTTATTTAAATGTCACGTGTCAACTCCATGTTGAACATGGAAGGAACTACACATCTCCCTCATATTGGGTTGTAGAAAATAATTTTCGATGCAAAAACCTTATATTTCATGGGTAAGTGAAGTGAACTAACATGCATTGAACTTATCTCACGACTTTCTAATCTACCTAGTAACTTGAATCCTAAGAACAGATTTAATATGCCTCCATCTTTTCATTTATTAGGTCATACACTTATACGTTACCTTCTCAATTCATTCCACATAGCAAAACACAAAATTTTCTATCAATATCTATCTCAACATTGAATCACAATTCATGATTATCCTTTAAAGATGAAGTTGTTTAGAATAACATTTTTTTCTCTATTTCAAATATTTAGGAGAATTTCTCCATAGTTTTCGACAATGTCATGAATGTGGTAATGTCAACTTTTCTATATCAAGCTCTAGAATGAAAAGTATCTTAAATGCTTCACTCTTATAGGGATATTTCTTGAGTCTTTTTATGCATAGGTCCATTTTTCACACTCCCTTGAATGAGACTCTAAATCTTCTTACATGTCTTAAGAGTTTGATTTAGTTATTTTCATCTCTTTACTATTTGGTTTGTAAATAATCTTTTTCATTTAATCATTAATTTGGATCTCATCTTCAAAACTTTAACTTGGGATAATATCCCTCACACTTTGAATCATAACCATAGAGCTAGAGCCTATCGCTTAGTAAACATTAATCAACAAATGCCATTATTTTATTAACATCAATACACACTTAATAAACATTAATCAATAAATGCCACTATTTTATTAACATCAACACAGCCTTAATAAACGTAAACATTAATCAACAAATATCACTATTTTATTAGCATCAATACACACTTAGTAAACGTTAATCAACAAATGCAACTATTTTATTAACAAACGTAAACATTAATCAACAAATACCACTATTTTATTAGCAACAATACACACTTAGTAAACGTTAATCAACAAATGCAACTATTTTATTAACATCAACACACATTTTCTAGAAGAAAACAATTAGAGTGGAAATTGAATTAGCATAGTAAATTCCAATTATTTTATTCACATCAACACACAATTTCCATGAGTAAACAATTAGAACCGAAAAAATAAATCCCAATTGAACTTTAAATTAGCATGGTCTATTCCAAGTAATATAGGGTATAGTTTAATTAATTATATCTCTTTACTATTTGGTTTGTAAATAATTTTTTTCATTTAATCATTAATTTGTATCTCATCTTCAAAACTTTAATTGGGAAAATGTCTCTCACACTTTGAATCATAACCATAGAGCTAGAGCCTATCACTTGGTAAACATTAATCAACAGATGCCACTATTTTATTAACATCAACACACACTTAGTAGACATTAATCAACAAATACCACTATTTTATTAACATCAACACACACTTAGTAAACATTAATCAACAAATTCCACTATTTTATTAACATCAACACGCACTTAGTAGACATTAATCAACAAATACCACTATTTTATTAACATCAACACACACTTAGTAAACATTAATCAACAAATTCCACTATTTTATTAACATCAACACACATTTTCTAGAAGTATTTTATTAACATCAACACACATTTTCTAGAAGTAAACAATTAGAGCCTTAAAAATAAACAATTGAAAATTAAATTAGCACAGTAAATTCCAATTATTTTATTCACATCAACACACAATTACACAATTTTCCATGAGTAAACCATTAGAACCCAAAAAATAAATCCCAATTGAAATTTGAATTTGCATGGTCTATTCCAAGTAATATAGGGTACAACTTAATTCCACATTAAACAGAGTATTTATATAAGAGGCACATGACATACATCTGGAAGAGTGGAAGAGTAATGGAAGAGTGGAAGAGTAATTGAACAATAATAATATCTAAATTGGATCACAAGGGTAACTTATAAAAGGATTATTTTTGAAGATTTTACTTGTAAAGTACAATGTCATATGATTTATACACCATGTTTTATCATCTTTATTCGTTTAATCATACACCATGTTTTACCGTCTTTATTCGTTTAATCATACACCATATTTTATCATTTTTATTCGTTTTGAGGACACCTCAGTAAAGGCATTATTTTATTTTTCTAATTTCATTTAGGTAAACAACATTTGTTTTAATAAGATAAAAGTATGAGATCAATGTAGTGTGATGCAGTTTTTTGGATGAAGAGTCAATTGTTGGAAAAAATTACAACTTTGTATTAAATAATGCAACATTTGTTTTATTAAGGCCAAAGTTTGAGATAAGTGTACTGTGATGCAATTTTTTTTAATGAGAAGAGTCAATTGTAGTAAAACAATTACATGAGAAAAAATTTGCAGCTGTGTATTAAATAATATGATTATTTAATGTTTGTTACTATGTGGACATAAAAATAATATAAAATGTCATTACACTATGTATTAAATAATATGATTATTTAATGTTTATTTAATAGTATTGATTTCATATATATATATATATATAATACTATGTGGATGTAAAAAATAATATAAAATGTCTACAAAATTAATATAAAAGGTTAAACACTTAGCTATTATACATTACACTATGTATTAAATAATATGATTATTTAATGTTTGTTTAATAGTATTGATTTCATATATATATATAATATTATGTGGATGTAAAAAATAATATAAAATGTCTACAAAATTAATATAAAAGGTTAAACACTTAGCTATTATAATTAATGAAGAGACATATATTTTTTTAATTTAATTGCATCTTTTTCTAAATTTATGTATTATCATAAATCTTAATTTTTGACTTTATAATTGTAGTGAAATGTAAAAAATAATAAAAAATAATACTATAAAAAATATATATATATAATACCATGTGGATGTAAAAAATAATATAAAATGTCTACAAAATTAATATAAAATGTTAAACACTTAGCTATTATAATTAATGAAGAAACATATTTTTTTTAATTTAATTGCATCCTTTTTTAAATTTATGTATTATCATAAATCTTAATTTTTGACTTTATAATTGTAGTGAAATGTTTTCATGGTAATTATTCTCTTTATATATAATATCAAAACACAAATAAAAATGTAAACATGCATGTTAAATGATTTTATAGAATTTGTTATGGGATGTCAAAACTATGTATGAGAATGTATTTGATGACTTGTTATATTAAATCTACATTAAAATAAATGTTATATTATGTTTTTTTCTTTGTTGTAGAGTTCAAATTATGTATGAGAATGTATTTGATGACTTGTTATATTAAATCTACATTAAAATAAATGTTATTAAATATTATATTATGTTTTTTTCTTTGTTGTAGAGTTCAAAATATTAAAATAAATGTTATATTATGTTTTTTTTGTAAAGTTCAAAATATTTGATTAGTTTAAAGTTATAACTACGTGAAAAAATTAGATATTTGTTAACTTTATAATATTTTATTTGTAATTTTAAAATATTATAGAATTTTTAAAGGTAGGAAAGATCTTCACCATTGTATGATATTAGGGCATACTAATAACATAAACTAGAAAACAAGTATTTTACACACGCCTACAAGTTGCTAGTAGAAAGGTGTAAAGGTGTAAGACATTGTTACCCAAATTTCTGGTACCCTCCAAAATTTTACTCACGTAGGTTGTATGAGTTCAACCTTTGGCAATGGTTTAGAAGCCTTTCCATTGAAGAGAGGGTTTATGGTGAGAAAAAATATCCTTTTAAAGGGGAGGAGGAAAGGGAGGTCACTAGGAAGCAAAATAGTTATGACGGTAGCATAGGCATTCCCCAATAATAGAGGGGTGACCCCTTCACAAAAAATGGAAATCATCATATAAATAAACCCACCCCTTCAAATAAAAAAATCTTCCCTCTACTAAACTAAAAATATAAGGACAATGCTTATAAAACTTGATAATAACAAAACAAAGAAAGAAAAAAGATGACTACCAATGAAAGCCATAGTCCAAAAAATAGGTTATCATTTGACATTTGACACTTTGATTATAATAAAAATAAGTAAAATGTAATAAACCTCTTTCAATAATAATGAAAAATTATAAACCTAATAAAAAAATTGTATATCAAAAATAAGAAAATCATGAAAAATTATAATAAAAATAAAAAAATCATTATAAAAAATAAAATATAATATAATAAACCTCTTTCAATAATGAAGATTTATAAACTCAATAAAAAATTATATAATAAAAATAAGAAAATCATTGAAAGAGGTTATCTCCATGAATTCAGAAGCCATCATCTCCAAACAAACATTGAATTTCATCTGCTATCCAAAGAGATCCATGAAAGAATAGAATAAACAAATTTATATAATAAAAATAAAAAAATCACTGAAAAAGGTTATCTCCATGAATTCAGAAGCCATCATTTATCAACAAACCTTAAATTTCATCTGCCATCCAAACATCCATGGAAGAATAAAAAAAAAAACCACCTTATGAAAGATAAACCAAACCTGAAATAAAAATGTAAAATATTTTTTTGTCTATGGAAAGATCCATAAAAGAATAGAAAAAAAACCTATTTTAGGAAAGATAAACCAAACAATGAAAAATTTAAAGAGTTATTGCATTTCCACCCAACAATGGAAAATTTAAAGATGACTTTTAATAACTTAAACATCAATTTTTCTTCTTAAAAGTTGACTTCTTACAATCAATTTATTTAAATGTGACTTTTAATATAGCTTGAGTGGGCCTAATGATTAAGAACATGTGTTTCTTCTTAAGAGGTCACAAGTTCAAATCCAGAGGGGGTAAGGTATGTATACCTCCGTAGACTTTACCAGTCAAATCGCTGGGCGGAGGGGGGTCCCTTGTCCCACAAACAAGGGGATCTCATACATCAATTTGATGTGGCTTGGCCGTGACCTTAAAAAATAGATTATTAACTGGACCAGAACTGGCCAGTCTAGACAAATTCAGAACTGGCCAGTCCAGACAGATTCACACCTGGACGACCCCTAACTAGTGAGTGACCCAGACTGAAAACCAGTTCCATCCCAAACCAACTGGTTCCATTATGAACCAATTCTGTGGTGGTGGATAGAGTGTCATTAATGCATTGCCTAGGATTTCCTTCACTTCAAACATTGGCTGCTTCTGTGTTGATTGCTGCTATTGAGGCAGCTGCTGAATAGAAGTAATTATTTGCCAAATTGGTTCCATGTATGTACACTCATCATGGAATTATCAATTAAAAAACCTCACAGTGGGTCTGTGGAGGGGGAATATTTGAGGACCGATTTCTGTTTACTTTTTTAAAATCTTTAACAGTCAAAGTCAAGGTTTTTTTTGTTTCTCAGTTGGATTATGCTTTGTTTAGGCTTCTATGGGTTTTGCTACAATCAAAACATGTTCTGGTTTCCTTTTGCTTAGGTCATTGTCATTATTGTCCTCATCATTTGGGTTACTAGGACCATGCCAGCTAGCTATAGCTTTTGTGCCTTAGCTTTTCCTCCTGCACATGTAATCAAAGCTTTTCCTCCCTGCACATGTAATCAGAGATTTGTTGTTTTGTCAGTGAAAACAGGGTTACCCTTAGAGACGGATTTAAAACTGGCATGGGATGGACCAGAGTCATAGATTTGTTAACAGAATCTGCCCCTTAAAAACGTGCCTCAAAATTATCATTGGTGTTAATGATTGTCCTAAAAGAGAACACTGAGATCAAAGTTGTTCATTTTGATAATATGCAATTCTCTGTTGTAAAATGATGTTTTTGGATGGTAAAAGCATTAAAAACTACATGTATGTTTATGTATTTTGATTCGTATATGTGTATATGTATCGTAATCATTGTTATTTTGTTATATTCTTTTAAAAAGTTACAAGTTCAAATTTAGAAAGGATAGGGTATATATACCTCTATAGATTTTGATGAAAGAGTTTCATACATCAATTTGATATCTGGCTGAACTTATTTAACTTATTTTGTAACAGTAACTTATCAACCAACAACCATGGTATAATAAAACTAATTCCAAAATTCAACAACTTAAATTTATATTAACAATGTATCGCATTTCAAAACATAAAATATATGGCAAGTCCCTTTTAGATTTCAACAGCAGAGGAAGCTCAACAGAGAAAGAAAAATGCATATTCATGTACCCAGCAATCAAACATGATGGGAAAATCTCTGTTCTTATTTATTGTGCTAATAAAGAACTTATTACATGTAAAAATGACTCATCATGCGGAACTTGTGAAATTGAAGTTGGAACACGTTGTTCGTACGAAGAACAGAGTGGAGGAGAAGCCGAGTGTCGACTTGGCCAGATCGAATTGAAGCAGATTATCCTGCATCTGATACGTCCCAATCACAATCGATGTCACCGGATCCTCCCCGGCATCAACAAATCCCAGACACAACACCTTGTCACTGACCGCCACCATGGAGTTAGATCCAAAGATCCTCCAAATGGTAGCGTTGCTCTGCAACACAAGGTCGATCTCCGGCACGGCAGGCCCCACGCGAGTCGACCCAACACCCCTCGAGTCGAAACACGCGTCGAAAGGGGCCACCGAGGCAACGCGCGACAGATTCCTTTGAGCGGTGAAGACGCCCACGAGGGAGTTGTAGATGGGGGTCGCTAGTTGCGTGTAGGGCACCACGGTGCTCAGCTTGGTGCCGCCACGCCCCCCCGTGCCGATTCGCAGCTTCTTCGCGTCGATCGCAACGGGGACGCCGTTGATTTCTATTCTCTGCACACCGATGTAAAAGTCGTCGGTGTAGACGGAATTCTTGATCAAGGGAGTGTGGATGAGCTGGAGGGAGAGGTCTCTGCCAGGTGGTGGAAGGAAGACGAGCGGTCCGTCGCCAAAGAAGAGAGCACCCGGTGCATTGCCACCTGGCAAACACATGGCAAACTTGCGGCCGAAGCCCGCCGCAGCGGAGAGCTGAGCTGGCAGTGCCAGCGTAGACGAGCTCATCCCGGCGACCCCAGCCGCCCCACTAGGCAAACCGACGAGGTCTATTTTGCTAGCGCAGGCGAAGGCCAGGCGGGGGAAACTGACGAGGGGGCCGGGATTCGAACCGTCGCTGCTGGGAAGCGCCGCGACGTCCAGCGCGAGTTCGAAACTATCGCTGCCTAGGCCAGGCACGACGCAGGTGTCATTGTTGCATCCGGGCGCGCGGGGGCCATAACAGGTGCCGCAGCCAGAATACTGATACGATTTGCACAGCTGCGCACTGCAGGCGACCGGTTTGTAAGTGGTGGATCTGTAGCTTTTCTTGTCGCATCGTACCCACGTGTAGTCTTGTTCGATGTCAAGCACTAAACTCTGGTTCCGCAGAGGGGTTCTCTGCTGGATTTGGAAGGTGTGGCGCAGCGTCTTGGCGTCTTGGGCGATCTGGGTAACGAGCGCCCTCGGGCGCTTATGGGACGCATTTGCAGACGATTGACAGAAACAGATGACGACGGCGGCGATTAGGACTAGACGGAGCGAAGCCATTGGGTCGATGGGAGGTCTGTAGAGATGGTACGTTTGGGATGGATGGAATTCGGAGTATAAATAGGCAGAGTTGGGGGAGGATTCGATCCTTGGCTGGTCGCCGTGGAGTTCCCGTTGGGTGTTCGGCTGCCAACATTGACTTCAAACGCTGCTCTGCACGCTTTTATTTGTATAGTTGGCAATCACGTAAAATAACGTTATGGTTGAAGCGGGATAAGGATTACAGATCGTGCACTTGTCGTATCTGTGAAAAGGCGTCACTTTGGGTATGTTGGAACACGTCTTGTTATTTGGGGATTGTGATTCTACATGTCAGTGTCGTGTGCTTTAGTTGTAAATGTTGCATGGACCATTTAAGTATTCCT
>JASDQU010751994.1:21608-31920 GCA_032191745.1 Picea mariana
TGTTTTGCACTTTGGCTTCATGAATATTTCATTATTGACAAGGTTGTATTAATGAGTGTTTTTTTGAATTTTTTTGAAGAGGTTTTGAATTAAGAAGAATTTTATTTCACCCATGGTCTATTATGACAATTTGATGGATTTTAGCCTTGGTGCACAAATAACTTGAAAACCCTTAAGTTCTTCATGAATAAGGTTACATCTATAGGTGCTCACAAATTCTTTGTTGTAGAATTTGACTTTGTTAAGGATATGGAGCACATATTTTTTTTCAGCCTTGGTTTTTAGGTCATAGAGTTTTATGCATAAAACATTGGCACACTATATGTCAGAAATAATAATTGAAAATATAAGCACAAAGAAGCAAGTAAAGTACAAATTGTGAATCATCTAGCATGTGCAATGAGGATTTTTGGTGTAGGCACAAGTTAGTGAAGCATGAAGTTGGCTAGTGTAGATAACAATGAAGAACATTGGAGCACAAAAGTTGGCATGACAATTTATCAGGATTCAATCATGGAGTGTTGACATGGATTTGACCATTATAGTAGTTGTGGATTGGTCTATTTTGATCACTAATAAATTCAACTTAGATCATCAAATTTCAAGGAAACAACATAACCAATCTTAAAGACACAAATCCAAAAGTAAGAGTGATGCAGGAGCATCGCCAACATCAAGCGAGCCAGCGCAGAGGCACCGGACAGCTGGACAAGCCAGCCAAAAAAATTTGAAATTTCCCTTGAAGTTGATGCGTCAAAACATAAATGGCACAATTGAAATGTAGGCGCACTTGTATGATGTAACGGACCTTGAGCGAGTCGCTCTCGTCCTTAAGTAGATGGAGGCATTTATGATAATAAATGTAAGTAGGTAGAATTGAATTCTAGATTAGACAGTTTTTAGGAGCTGGAGGGAAACGGGATATAGACACCCTCATTGTATCATTGTAACATAGTTGGAGAAGAGCATAGAGAGAAACAGAGAGAGAGAGCTGTGTAGCAGACTCCATGTACAAATCTTGAATTAATAGAAGGAATTTGATTCAGACTCATGGTGTTCATATTCTCTGTGTATGTATGTTAATATATATGCTCTTGAATGTTTACTTCTTGTTATGCATTTGTTGTTATGCTATGTATATGATTTCATGTGTTGAGAATTGAAGTCTGAGAGGAAGTAAAATGAGTTTCAATTGTTTCTCTGTTTGAGCAAGAGTTCCTGCAAGGAGTGCAGTTGAAGTCGTCCGCAAGGAGTGCATTGATAGAAGGCTAAGATAGTCTAACCTTTGTTCTCATTTGCCCAAGAGTGAAATTGGGTCACAGGAGCCGTGCAAGGAGTGCGCAGGCCAAGGAAAGTTCCAGGGTTGTGGACTGGAACGAAGCCTTGAGAGACTGTTGTTGCTGGGTTGCACAGAGTTGAAGGATCCGAACACTTGGAAGTGTTTGAAGGTTGCCACAAGGAGTGCGTGCAAAGATTTCCTTTTCTAAGGACTTTGAAGTCGTGGAAAATCTCAGGAAGGATAGGGCCTTCAAATCTGTTGAAGGGAAGTGCAGGGAAGTTGTGCTTGGAAGCATCGTAAGTTTGGGTCGCAGGCGGACAAGTTCGTTGAGAAACACTTAGCCCATATTTAGAAATCGTTGAGAAGGAACGGACGATCAGAATCTTTCGAGGAGGATTCACGAAATTCCGTGAGCCGTTAGATCTTGTGGAGGAGCAGGAGGAATATCGCAGGTATTTCCGGTGGCTATAAGCTTAGAAGAGTTAGGGCCGTAGATCCGAGCTACAAAGGGCATTGGATTCGCACGTAGCATCGTGTATCGGGGTTTCGTGGGTTGAAGTCCCATGAACATTGCAACGGGAATCGCGAAACGCGATATCCCGATAGCTAAGTGGAACATTGTGTGGGCCACGGGAAAGTCAGCGAGGTGGACAGGTGGCACACCGCATCGGAGTTTCGGGGAAAGCAAAGTCCCAAAAACGATCGCATCAGGATTCACGATATTGCGAACTCCGAAATGTCAATGGAGTGAAGGTGTTGAAAAGTCAAACTCGCGCGTGTGTCGGAGTTTCGGCTAATCGGGATTCGGGATTCGGGAAAGCAAGTTTCCTTGACATCGCGAGTGCCGAAATCGCGATAGTGAAAGTCCCGATAGGAGAGTGAAGGGTCAGCGTTGAATTATATCGGGGTTTGGGGATTCGAGATTTAAAAGCTCGACCACTGACCTCGCGAAGTCACGAAGTCCGATCTCCCGATTTGTAAAGGGGGGGGATTCCGAGGAGAGTTGTTGTGGGTGAAGTTTTTTCCCGATAGGGAAATAGAAGAACCGGTTGGAGTTCTTCGGGCCCTGTAAAAGGAAAGATCCTGTGCTGACGTGGTCCTTTCGACCTGCGGGTTGTGAGGGGTGTGGGTGTCGGCTATCATCTGGTATCAGAGCTCAGAAAGACTCTTTGCTTTCTGTAGTAGAGAAGAGAAGAAATTTGTCATGCTGCCAAGAAGAAGGGATAGGCAATCACCTGATCCAGAGGAGAGGGAAATCCCAAGAAGATGGGGCAGACAAATGCAAAATCCAGAAATGGAGAGAGAGATGCATGACTTACGAGCTAGACTCGAAGATATAGAAACAACACAAAGGCGTACAACTAGTGATGGGGATCTCAGTGATTCTGAAGGCGAAGTTGAAGCTGAACAAGAAGAAGAAGTTGCAGCCGAGGATGCAGCAAATGAACGTCTGATCAAAGCTATTGCAAGGATGGGTGCAAGAGCGAAAATGGACATTCCAGTTTATGAGGGAAACTTGGATGCAGAGGAGCTTCTAGACTAGATTAGAGCTCTAGACACCTACTTTGACTATGAATAAGTTGAAGAGGACAAGAAGGTCAGGCATGCTGTCACGAGGTTGAAAGAACATACAGCATTGTGGTGGGATGAACTACAAGTTGACAGACGCTGCAAGGGTAAGCAAAAGATCAAAAGCTGGGACATAATGATTGCAAAGATGAAAGAAAAATTCATCCCCAGAGACTATCAGATCACTTTGTTCAGGAGAATGCAGAACCTGAGACAGAAGCTGATGACAGTGAAGGAATATACTGAGGAATTCTACAAACTGAACATCAGGGCAGGTCATCGGGAAAGCGATGATGAGAAAGTTGCCAGATACATGAATGGCCTGAGATATGATATCCAGGATGAGATGAGCATGCTAACCATCCAAACAGTGGAAGATGCTTGCCAATTGGCTCTGAAAGCTGAAGAGAAGCTGAGCCGAAAGCAAGGACAAAGAGGCCGAGGCAGAAGCCAACTCAGAGGCAAGTCAGTTGCCCAGGACAGAAACCAGAAGCCCAAGGAAGACTGGAAGAAACCTCAAACTCGGATTGAGAGAGGTGGAAACTCACAGCGAGGGAAATATGCTGAACAGAGAGGACAACATAATGAACATAGAGGAGATTACGCTGATAATAACATTTTTCCTCGTACTAGAGGTAGAGGAGGAGGAAGAGGTGGAGTAATTAAATGTTTCACATGTGGAAAGAATGGGCATAAGTCTTATGAGTGTCCAGATAAAAAGAAGGATGGAGGAGAAGCTCACATCACCGAGGCACAGAGGCGGGATGTTGAGGCAGAAGATGCTGAAGGCGGAAGATCGCTGATGATGCGAAAAGCTCTTTTGACACCTGAGAAGGAGGTGGAGAGTTCAGTCCAGAGGAGCAGGTTATTCCAGACTGCTTGCAAAACCAAAGACAGGGTATGCAAAGTTATTGTAGACAGTGGAAGCACGGATAATCTCATTTCAACCGAGATGGTAGAAAAGTTGGAGCTGGAGACGAGTGATCACCCGAGCCCATACATAATTTCTTGGTTGCAAAAGGGACATCAAGTAACTGTCACTAAACAATGTTTAGTTGAATTCAATATAGGAGGATATAATGATAGTGTGACGTTATTCCTATGGATGTTTGTCATCTATTGCTGGGTAAACCATGGCAATATGACAGAAATGTGATTCATGATGGGAGAATGAACACATACACCCTTGAGAAGAACGGGAGAACACACATGTTGCTTCCAATCAAGGATAAGGAAGTGAAACTAGAAGTAAGCAATACGGTACTTCTCATGAGTGGGAAGGAACTTCTTACTGAGGTAAAGAAGAAAGAAGAACTGCAATTCTTTGTGGTCAGAAAACTGAATATTGTTTTGACCAGCACGAGGGTTGATGATTTACCAGAGGAGATTCAGGAACTGCTAGAAGAGTTTGCTGATATAGTCATGGATGAATTACCTCGTTTGTTGCCACCGATAAGAAGTGTAAGTCATCTTATTGATCTCATACCAGGAGCCAGTTTGCCAAACAAAGCCGTGTATAGATTGACACCGCAAGAGAATGAGGAAGTCAGAAGACAAGTCCAAGATTTGATGGACAAAGGGTTGGTCAGAGAAAGCTTGAGTCCATGTGTTGTTCCAACAGTACTCAGTCCGAAGAAAGATGGAGGCTGGAGGATGTGTACCGACTCTAGGGCAATCAACAAGATAACCATCAGGTACAGATTTCCATTGCCGAGGATAGATGATCTGATGGATTGCTTGAGTGGAGAAAAATACTTTTCAAAGATTGATTTGAAAAGCGGATATCACCAGATTCGCATGAGAGAAGGCGATGAATGGAAGACATCCTTCAAGACAAACGAAGGGTTGTATGAATGGCTTGTTATGCCGTTTGGCTTAACAAATGCGCCAAGTATCTTCATGAGGTTGATGAACGAAGTCCTGAGGGAGTTCATCGGAAAATTTGTTATTGTATATCTGGATGACATACTGATTTTCAGTAAATCAGTTGCATAACACTTGAAGCATTTGGCTATAGTGATGAAGAAGATACAACAGGAGAAGCTGTTGATAAACATGAATAAATCTTTGTTGATGAAGACGGAGCTCATTTATTTGGGATTTGTTATTGCTGCAGATAAGTTGAGGATGGATCCAGAGAAGGTAGAAGTGATTAAGAATTGGCCATCACCGAAAAACATATTTGAGGTGAGAAGTTTTCACGGATTGGCTAGTTTCTACCGAAAGTTCATTAGGAATTTCAGTGGAATCAGTGCAGCGATGATGGATACAGTGAAGAAAAGACATAAATCTTTTCACTGGACAGAGGAGGCTGAAAAGAGTTTCAACCTGTTGAAACGGAAGATCACGGAACAACCGGTTTTGGTGTTGCTGGATTTCCGAAGGACATTTTAGGTGAAATGCGATGCAAGCGGATTTTCAATAGGAGCGGTCTTGAGTCAGGATGACAGGTCGATTGCATACTTCAACGAGAAGATGAATGAGGCGAAAGTGAAATACTCCACGTATGATAAGGAATTTTATGCTATCATTCAGGCATTAAAGAAGTGGAGGCATTACTTGATCCCGAAGGAGTTTGTTTTGTACAGTGATAATCGGGCATTACAGTTTGTGACTCAACAAGAGAAGTTGAATCAAAGACATGTAAAATGGGTAGAGAATATGCAGAATTTCACATTTGTGATTAAGAATATTTCTGGTACTGCTAACAAAGTTGCTGATGCTTTGAGCAGGAAGTGTTTGTTGTTGCAGGAGTTCCGAGTCAAAACGCTGGGTTTTGATGATCTCAGGGACATGTACGCAGATGATCCAGATTTTAAGGAGGCATATGAAGCAGCTGAGAATCCAGTTCTCAGAGATAGGAGCCAGTGGGCCGAGTATATGATCCAGGAAGGATTGTTGTTTAAGGACAATCAGCTGTGTATTCCGAATTGCTCCATGAGGGAGAACTTGTTAAAGGAGAAACACAGTGGAGGATTGGCCGGACATTTCGGTCATGACAAGACATTCGCGAAGCTGAGCGAATCATACTTTTGGCCAGGAATGTGAGAAGAGGTCAAGAGATTTGTGGAAAGATGCAGGATTTGTCAGCATTCGAAGGGAAGGAGGTAGAATGTAGGTTTTTATCAACCATTACCCATACCTGAGAGGCCGTGGGATGAAATCAGCATGGATTTCATATTGGGATTGCCAAGGACACAAAGGGGATTTGACTCGATCTTTGTGGTGGTAGATAGGTTTTCCAAGATGGCACATTTTATCCCATGTCAGAAAACCAGTGACGCGACTCACATCGCGAACCTGTTTTTCAAAGAAGTCATTCGACTTCACGGCTTACCCAGAAGCAAAGTTTCGGACAGAGATACGAAGTTCGTAGGACACTTCTGGAGGACTTTATGGAAGAAGCTAGGAACTAACTTGGCGTTTAGTTTTGCTTATCATCCTCAGACGGATGGACAGACGGAAGTGGTGAACAGGAGTCTGGGAGACTTACTGAGGAGCTTGGTGACAGAGCACCATAGCCAGTGGGATAATGTATTACCACAGGCAGAATTTGCATATAACGACTCATTAAATAGGAGTACAGGTCAGATTCCATTTCAGATCGTATATGGCATGCAGCCGAGAGGAGTTTCTGAGCTAAGAGATTCAGAACGGACTATGACTAGGAGTGCTAGTGCAGAAGAATTCGCAGAGGCAATGAAGGAGCTTCACAGCCAGGTGAAGGAGAGGTTGCAGAATTCAAGTCAGGAGTATAAGCGGAGAGAAGATCAACATAGAAGACAACTTCAGTTCGAAGTTGGTGACTTGATTCTAGCACACTTGAGAAAAGAAAGGTTCCCGAGAGGAACATACAATAAGATGAAGATGAAGAAAATCGGGCCATGTAGGGTCTTGAGAAAATTCGGGGCAAATGCTTACGAGATTGAATTATCCGATGGGGTCGGAATATCTCCGATATTCAATGTCTCGGATTTGTACCCATATAAGCCTGACGAAGCAGGAGCAGAAATTAAGCAGCCAGAGGTTCAGTGGCGAAAGCAGATGCCAGTTGCAGAAAAGCCGCAGATGGAGCGCATACTGGATAAAAGAATTGGTAAAAAGACCAGGAGAAAGGAATACTTCGAGTATTTGGTCAAATGGAAGGGCCATCCAATTGAAGATGCCAGCTGGGAGAACGAAATAGAGATTCAAAGGCATGGACAGACCGTGCACGAGCTCATGGACAGGAGCCCATGAAAAGTTTCAAGTGAGGGAGTATGATGCAGGAGCATCGCCAACATCAAGCGAGCCAACGCGGAGGCATCGGACAACTGGACAAGCCAGCTAAAAAATTTTGAAATTTCCCTTGAAGTTGATGCGCCAAAACATAAATGGAACAATTGAAATGTAGGCTCACTTGTATGATGTAACAGACCTTGAGCGAGTCGCTCTCGTCCTTAAGTAGATGGAGGCATTTATGATAGTAAATGTAAGTAGGTAGAATTGAATTCTAGATTAGACAGTTTTTAGGAGCTGGAGGGAAACGAGATATAGACACCCTCATTGTATCATTGTAACATAGTTGGAGAAGAGCATAGAGAGAAACAGAGAGAGAGAGTTGTGTAGCAGGCTCCATGTACAGATCTTGAATTAATAGAAGGAATTTGATTCAGACTCATGGTGTTCATATTCTCTGTGTATGTATGTTAATCTATATGCTCTTGAATGTTTACTTCCTGTTATGCATTTGCTGTTATGCTGTGTATATGATTTCATGTGTTGAGAATTGAAGTCTGAGAGGAACTAAAAATGAGTTTCAATTGTTTCTCTATTTGAACAAGAGTTCCTGCAAGAAGTGCAGTTGAATTCGTCCGCAAGGAGTGCGTTGACAGAAGGCTCAGATAGTCTAACCTTTGTTCTCATTCACCCAAGAGTGAAATTGGGTCACAGGAGCCGTGCAAGGAGTGCGCAGGCCAAGGAAAGTTCCAGGGTTTTGGACTGGAACAAAGCCTTGAGAGACTGTTGCTGCTGGGTTGCACAGAGTCGAAGGATCCGAACACTTGGAAGTGTTTGAAGGTTGCCGCAAGGAGTGCGTGCAAAGATTTTCTTTTCCAAGGACTTTGAAGTCATGGAAAAGCTCAGGAAGGATAGGGCCTTCAAATCTGTTGAAGGGCAGTGCAGGGAAGTTGTGCTTGGAAGCGTCGTAAGTTTGGGTCGCAGGCGGACAAGTTCGTTGAGAAACACTTAGCCCATATTTAGAAATCGTTGAGAAGGAGCGGACGATCAGAATCTTCCAAGGAGGATTCGCGAAATTCCGTGAATCGTTAGATCTCGCGGAGGAGCAGGAGGAATATCGCAGGTATTTTCGGAGGCTATAAGCTTAGAAGAGTTAGGGCCATAGATCCAAGCTACAAAGGTCGTTGTATTCGCACGTAGCGTCGTGTATCGGGGTTTCATGGGTTGAAGTCCCGTGAACATTGCAACGGGAATCGCGAAATCGCGAAACACGATATCTCGACAGCAAGTGGAACATTATGTGGGCCACGGGAAAGTCAGCGAGGTGGACAAGTGGCACGCCGCATCGGAGTTTCGGGGAAAGAAAAGTCCCAAAAACGATCGCATCAGGATTCGCGATATTGCGAACTCCGAAATGTCGATAGAGTGAAGGTGTTGAAAAGTCAAACTCGCGCGTGTGTCGGAGTTTCGGCTAATCGGGATTTGGGAGTCGGGAAAGCAATTTTCCTTGACATCGCGAGTGCCGAAATCGCGATAGTGAAAGTCCCGATAGGAGAGTGAAGGGTCAACGTTGACTTATATCGGGGTTCGGGGATTCGAGAGTTAAAAGCTCGACCACTGACCTCGCGAAGTCGCGAAGTCCGATCTCTCGATTTGTAAAGGGGGGGGATCCCAAGGAGAGTTGTTGTGGGTGAAGTTTTTTCCCGATAGGGAAATAGAAGAACCGGTTGGAGTTCTTCGGGCCGTGTAAAAGGAAAGATCCTGTGCTGGCGTGGTCCTTTCGACCTGCGGGTTGTGAGGGGTGCGAGTGTCGGCTATCAAAGAGATTTTAATAGTATATGATAAAAAACTTAGTAAAAACGATCAATTATCTATTTCTATATCTATAAGGTGAGACCTCTATTAATGGAAGTTGGTCAAACAAATCAGGAAAACAAGAAGAATGTGCAAAGTGATAAGATTGTATGAGATAGAGCATGGTCATAAACAAAGAAAGTCATCAACAAGAAAGATCATAGATAGAGAGGTTGTTGACAATTTGACCATCGATAGAGTGGTTGTTAGCAGAAAGACATAAATAAGAAGATGTTTGACAAGGACAATTACCAACAAAGGGGCGTAAACAAAGATGACTCATTAACACTAAGAAATGATGTGATAAAGGATTTGTTGATGGGAGCACATTGACAAAGGCATCAATCAAAGATAACAAAGAAGGAAGAACAAAAGATTCTTGAAGCACATGCAGAAGAGATTGGATGAAAAAAAAAGTTAGATCTATTAGTATGAAATTATATTTTGTGAGTCAAATGTTCTCAAGTGTGAGAGAGATGTGTTTTCCTATAAGTTATGAGTTTCCTTGTAAGTGCCTTGAGTTACTACATGTTCTAGTGAATATTGAAACCTATTTATATAAGTATTCAGAATGCATTATTGAGCATTCTCTATTAAAAAATGGATATCCAAATTAATAAATCAAATCATGTAAAATGAATTAGTAATGTTCTAATTAATCAATCAAATCATGCAAAATGAATTGGTAATGTTCTAATTAATAAATCAAATCATGCAAAATGAATAAGTAGTGTTGTATCAATGAGTTCCCCTAAATATCCAAGAGATATCAAATTTAATATAATTGAATGTGATTTTCATATCATACACTACTTTGTAAATTTTTATTTTAAAATATATAATTATTTTAATTTTTTTTTTTTTTTTATATTTAACATTTCGTGTGAAATTAAAATATATATAGTTCTACCTAAAGAAACATTTGACAAATATATATCATTGTAAATTACTTCATCATTCCTATGTCTGTCTCCTCATGTACAACGTTTACTTCTCAAACAAAAAAAAACCTTTGAGATATACTTCAATAACAAAAAAAAAAACTAAAAAATTACTAAAATAACATCTCAATAGTGTCTTTATTGATAAAAAAATAAAATAAAATTATTATAGAAATGTGAACCCTTCTCTAATATTCTGAATAATTAATTGGCATAACTTCTTTAAATAAATAACTGATCAACTTTTATATTAAATTTTAAAATATTAAAATACAGAACAGTCAAATTACTATTTGACATACTAAATTCAAATCCTTCCATCAATATTTTAGCTTCAAGTTCAATTTAAATTAAACTTCATAACCTCCCTCCCTTATTCATTATCTTTTCCATTTTGAAATAATGAAATGCATCATAAATGTACTTAATTATAACTTTCCAATCACTCATC
>JASDQU010751995.1:28216-58082 GCA_032191745.1 Picea mariana
ACAAATTCATTTTCCTTCATCTCATTATTCCACAATTAAGCATGGGTTCCCTTACTCCACAAAGTTTCTTCCCGTGAGGGCTTTCACCATAAGGGAACCACTTTGGAGTTCATCCATATTTACTTCTTATCAACAATGACAAAAAAATAATGAGTCATATTTACATCAAACAATATTGGGTCCATTACCCAAACTTTGTGCTACGGGTCTTTCTTCAAGGGTTGACATCAATGACAACCAACCTTAATCAACAGCATGAAATTGAGAAGTCAACCAGAACTATGTTGTTTTCATGATTAAGTCAAGGTCGAGGGGCCCATTAAAGTTCAGGTCGAAGTCTAGGTCTTTGACTCCCCAGTCGAATCTGAGATGTTGAGCATGTCAACTAGCAGCTAACATGAAGAGGGAAACACTAATTGGTGTGAAAACTCGATACCAATGGAGGATCACAAAAGTGTCGGTTGATTAGCCTTTGGTCCCTTGTCATTATACATTAGAGGATAATGAATAAATATATGTAATAAAGAGGATAAAGCTAAGTAAATACATGTAATAAAGGGTAAATGCCTAAAAATGACTAAACTAATGATTAGTTGGAGTGGGTACAACCGATCCAACCATTTTTCTTATGTACGTATACTCATGAAGATGGAATAAACAAGCGGTTGGTTAACCTTCCCAAATACCCTCTCCTTTCTTGAGTGTGTCTATGTAATGTGCTTTCTAATGTAGTCTCTCTAAATGTCATTGTAATATGCAAGATTGCAACAGAAGGAAAATGCAACTATGTCAGGTGGGAATATCAAAAGTCAAGAAATAAGTTGTTAACTTGATTCTTCAATGGAGTCACTAGCATGAAATGTGGGAGGAATAATTATAGGTGGTGATTTGAGAGCAGGATAGGCATGTGTTGGTGACAACAATTTAGCTATGGACCTTGAAGGAAATGAAGAAAGAGGTCAAAGACCTCATGTAGACCTATATGAAGAAATATCAACAATTATAAGTGAAATTGGAAGTGATCGTCTCTCTAATTAACCAAATACTGAATTTTTTGCACCTCCCTTTAGAATTTATCAACCCTTTTCTCCTAGGATGATGGTGGGTGTGCCTCAATATAATTCCAAATTCCAAATTCATATGAAAAAAAATTTGCACCTCCCTTTAGAATCTATCGACCCTTTTCTCCTAAGATGATGGTGGGTGTGCCTCAATATAATTCCAAATTCATATGAAAACATGGAACATATAATTCCAAATTTAGAATAAACACACCCTATGATCCGTAGAGAAAGGTCAAGTTAAAGGGAAAAAATGGTGAAGAATTTCAAGTAATAGTGGGTTCCCTCCATGGGCTAGTTTTCTAGTTTCTATTTCCTAAAATGTACTACAAAGTGTTGTTGATTTTGGGACAATTTGTCACGAAGCACACCTGCCAAGTTAGTTAGTTTATATTTGGTAAAATAATACTCTATCTTTCAGGAGATTGGACTTGTCAATTTTGAACATAGGCTACGACCTTCATTTGTTGTGCTTATATTAAAATGCTATCCAATCAAGATATGACTTTTCCTAATGAAAATTTACTCATTATTGTTTAAAAAAAAGAGATTCGAGATCATATAAAATACCTACAACTCACTCGATCTCAAGATATCATGTTTGAAAAATATTAAGCCAACACTTTTGTTAAATATTTATCACAAATTCCCATGTTTTTGTAGTATAGACATTAAAAAACAAGCGACAAAGTTATATAAATGTGGAAACTTGACCTAAAAATCTGTACACGGATCAAGATGAAATCAACTACAAATTTTAGATGATTTTGACAAGTCAACTTTTCTAATAAGTCTTTTTTTTTTATCAATGCAAAGTTTTATCAATTCACTTATTGTTTCAAAATCCAATGATGTATATTGTGTTAAAATGGACCAATCCCACTAAGATTATATTCTCATATTTTTATTAATTAAATAAAATTATAACTTTTAATATAATTTTTATTTAATTTAAAAAATAATTACATTATAACATATAAATCTCATTACAAAATTATAACATATAAATCTCATTACAAATATATTATCTCATAAATATTCTAATACTTTCATTTTATTTTGCATATTACAAACTAAGGAATTTGATGTCATGTTCTAAAACTTTCATTTTATTTACCATATTACAAACTATGAAGGAATTTGATGTTACTACATATGGTAGGCCAAAACATTATAATCAAATTACTCAAAGTTATTAAGGAATAATGTTGCAATTGTAATGCATATCAAAATATTTTTTTAACAAAATATCTTTTTATGATCTAACAGTTCCTAACCATCTTGTATATAATGTTTCATCTGTATGGAAGATTTATGATTGTAAATAATATTTAATTTATATGTTGATTTAATTTAGTCAAAGAAATTAAAGAAATATGTATATACATTTGGTTCCATTATATAAAGTTACATATGCATGGAAGATTTATGTTGGTTAATAACATTTAATTTACATGTGGGTTTCATTTAACTAAAAAAATTAAAGAAATATGTATATACATTTGGTTCAATTTACATGTTGATTGTATTTAGTATAGAAAGTGAAAGTAATTATCAAGATTGTTAAAATATCATTTTAATATTTACTTACATTTTCTTTTTCTTATGTTACTTTTGATATTTTTTACATATTAAAAACACTTTCCTACATTTTACACACTTTCCTACATCTTGCACATGAAATTCATAT
This sequence comes from Picea mariana, assembly GCA_032191745.1. NCBI lineage: Eukaryota > Viridiplantae > Streptophyta > Pinopsida > Pinales > Pinaceae > Picea > Picea mariana. The sequence continues at coordinate 30,968 of JASDQU010751995.1, forward strand.
ATATATATTATATTACTTTAATATTTAATGGTTATTTTCCTATCTTTTTTCATGTGTAAAGATTTTGTTTTCCACAATGAGAACACTTCCTAATTATATCACAGTTCAAACCCCAAATCCTTATACCCACCATATAAGTACTTATCTCGCATATTACTAGTTTGTGTTTATTCAAATAAATAAATACATGTAAAGTTTCAATTGTTTAACAAAGTATGGATTAATATATTTTAAGTAAAATAAAAGTAATATTTAGAAATTATAATGTTGAATATAAAAATTGAGATAAAAAATTGGTTTATTGCATTTTAATAAAGGTAAAAGATTATTTAGATTTTTTTAGCATTTTATTTATATACTAAAAAAATATTAAGAAAAGCGTTTTAAGATCATCATAGTTTTGATGACTGAGGAGGTTAGGAAGGTTAGTATTGTGACATATATTTTGAATTTGTGATCTAATTTGGGTATACGCAAGGTACTCTAGTTGAAATTGGTTTTCACCATCAACCCTTTTAGTGTCACAAAGATGACACATTTTTTATTCCACGTTATTTGTGGAATTGTTTAACACCTAGTTTCTCTATGCATCACATGGGAGTTGATTCGTATTTTAGCAATGTTGATTTTCTTCTTTACAGGAGGAATACCTTTGATTTTCTAGATTAGAGTTGACCACCTCCTTGTTTTATCTTAATTTTCTTTTATTCTTTAATTTTTTATTGCATTATAGATTCTCCTTAAATTTAAATGTAATAATGTTAAAATTTAAATGTAATAATATTTTTAATATTATCCATATTTTACAAAATGACATATTTGTATATTCTCAAAAATAAATAAAATAAAATCTTTAAAAATGAAAATGAATTGGATAAAAAAAAATTAAAAACTATAAATTTTATAATAACAATATATTCAATCACCATAAAAAGGAATAAAAAAAATCCCATAATGACTAGTCCCTTGAACTACAAGGAACACATCAGTACAAGTAATTACTCACAAAAGAAAATGTTACCTCGATATGACAACATAACTTCGTAAAGTGCATTTCTACTTTCAACCCCAAAGGCATAATTTCCATAAGAAAACCACAATCCATCATGGTTTTCTAAATACACATCCACCATGAATGCAATAAATGTATAGATCAGATGTATATAAAGAGGCATGGTTTGTGACATGAATAGAAGAAATTTTAATGATTAAGACCTCTTGAAGCAATGATATTGTTCTTGTTTTGATGCCACTATGAGAACCATATCATACTCTTATCTAACACGATATTAAGATATTGCACATAGGGCCTGGCTAGAGCTGCACCCATTTCACTAGTGTTACACCTTATGCATCCAACATGGGTGCAATCACACGATGAAGTTGTGGCACATATTATTGCTCAATTCCTCCTAATTTCAAGATGGAAGAGTAGGTTAGAAAATGACACTTCAATTGGCATATGGGCACAAATAAATAAAGAGACATTATTCTCTCTTCCCACTCATGCATCCATTTTAATATTGGTGCTCATTGCATAACCATAATCTAGTCAAGTAGAATACACATTGTGATTTTTAGAAAAATAATTATGGACTATCATGAATTCATTAAAACCAAGAATTTATCAATCAAATTGTTTTCTTGCTAAATTTGCATAGCCATAATCTACATAATTGCTCACAATAACAACAATAATGAGTCAAACAATTTGTATTCATTGTTGATGGTCATATGGATTTAAGTATTCAAATCACATCCTTTACCTTTGGAAGTCATGGAGTTCGTGATCTTGATTGTATGATGGAATATGATAGATAGTGAAACATGCACCTCCATGCTAGGGTTTTGTTCCACATGTTGTCCAATGGGACACCCACCCTGAAAATGTTGTCATTTGGGGCCCCTGTTTGAAATATACATATGAGCAATATCCTTTCCCTTTTTTTGATGGGTTCTACAAATCCTCTTCACAACCAAATTATCGGTTTCCTCATCCAAAATCCTTTTTGAAAACCCCCTTTAATGCCACTAGCCTTTCTTATCCCCATCCATGTCATATTTTCCTTGAGTGATTTTGAAATCTCTATAGAAATCCTAAAAGAAAGTTAGATTTAGAATTTCAAGGTAAATAAAAAATAGTTTTTTCAATAAGGATATATTAATGGTGGTTCTTAAGGTAGATTGTGGGTGAGAAATGGCTTACAGCACACAACTAAATGTTCCTTATAGATTCTTGTAACCATGAAAATAGGTAGGATCTTCTAAGCTAAATTAGATCGACGATATACATTCATCTGTCGGTTAGGGGAGCAGTGGTGTGAATAATCCTTGCAAGATTATATCAAGGGCTCATATTCATTTGTGGGGAGTCAAGGAAATTGGTGGTAGACGTCTACTTAAGTTTCTGTGAATAGTCAAGATTACTCCCCTAATCATGATCAACAGTCCAAAGGTATTTGTTGAATATAGGAAGGAAGGGGGGCATGAGTAATGAAAATGAATGAATGGTCATGATCATTCTTGCTAAATTTGGTCCATTACTAATATTCATGTTTAGTGGGATATTTAGGAAATGTAGTGAGCTACATTAATTTTCATCGAACGACAAGGAATATTTCCATGAATGTAGCTCTAAATCTTAGGATTGGTGTCACAATGTAGGAGAAAAAGGGAACCGAAGTGTTAAGATGTTTTGAATGGCCATGATTTCAACTACCCAATATAATTAATAGCCAAAAATATATCAAAGGCAATGCACATTCAATGCAAGGGATTGTCACATGATCCACCTATTAAGATCAAAAACTACATCAACCTACAGGAATTTAGGGAAATAGGAGTAAATTATCAAAGGTGCACAAATGATCTACATTTCACCCATTGATGAATATCAATGGTCTATATCCAATCAGCAAGTTCTACTCCCTCTAGTGTTAAAAATTGTGGCTTTGGTGGGATAAGATAAATGGTTAGGGTTGGCCCTACCAAGTTAGATCAATTGTTGAGATTAGTGGGAAATATATCCTGCTCACAAGGATGCAACATCTAAGGAATTGGAGGTGACCAATAAAAATAAGATTCAGTCAGGATTCCAAATACCAAATCCCCTCAATCCAATTAGGAGGTGCCATGTGTCTTGGCCCTAAGAGATTTATAAATGAAACCATGTTTCAAAATCGTGTTTACAATAAGCTACAAATTTGAGATTGCAATGGTTATGAAACCACCCAAGATTAAGATTCTACAAAAGAGAAAATCAATCAAGGACTGAAACACTAGATTGTATAATGGTATAAGTTTTCTCTATATTTATCAACCATCTAATTGACTGGAAATAAAGAAAATGTATGCAATATAAATACAATGACCTACTTTTAGAGAATTGGCAAACTTCATAAAATAGGTGTTTGTCATAAATTGTTCCATAAAGCAAGGAATAAAATATAAGTAACTTTATCATGCAAGAAGGCATTGAAGTAGAGTGATAACATGCACCAACAGCCCCCCATAAGTGTACATTAGGTGATTATGTTGCAACAAATATGGGTTTCAACAAATTTGAGGCCATATTAGATACCCATTTATAAAAGAAATCCCTAAAGAAGTGAGAGGGAGATGAAAACATGGTTGGAAAACCCCCCAACAAAATAGAAAGAGAGGATTATAAATGCAACCTACTCTAGAGAAGATGTCGCTCACACCCCCAGTAGTTATTGAATGTGCAAACTATGACATATGGAATCCCAAGCCCGTGAAGAGAAGTGATGTATGAATATTGATCTAAAGGGTCAACCTCTCATGGGTTCTTGTTGTTTGACTACCCATTTTTTCATTGTGCATGTTATAGAACACAATGATGTGTAAGTGAAGAGGAATATTTATATATAAACTACAATCGATATTCCATTGGAACAGTTCATCACAACATATCTTAAAATATTTTGCAATCTCTTCTTATGTAGTATTTTACTTTATATTTAGATTTAATGTTACTAGCTTAGTGCACAAGATATTGAAATAAACTAAAATTGAAATGAAAGAAGCTAAGAAAATAAAACACCATCCACACAATGAACACAAGATGTATCCTAAGAAAACCCAATAAAAGGAAAACGGTGCTAGAAAGTGAGGCTTATGCTTTTCTCTTTTCTACTCAATTATGTATTACAAATGCAAATAAAGGGGCACTCAATATGTTGTTTCCATGGACATTATGGCCTGCATGGATTCTACAAGATATTCTACCTCTTTTGTTTGCTTCAATATCCCACTCCTATATGATCTACTCAACTATGGACAATAAAAAATACAATAAGATTGGAACCCCTTCCAATCTTATATGATCTACTCTAGGGTTAGCATTAGGGTTTTTGCATGCCTTAACTCCCTATTAGGGTTAGGTATTTTAACATTATATAATCTTCTTGAAATTCCACATGTGGCTATCTCTGCATGCATGATTATTGGGAGATGATGTGGCATCCACTCAGTATCATGGTCATCAACAAGTTAGTTCAACTTGCAGAAGGCATAACTTCCTCGTGCAAACTTCTATTAAGGTTATCTTCACACCGTTGGAAATATCTCAATGTGTAGAAAAACATCAAGAGATTGAGAACTTGGTCCTCGATTTTTTGACCCAAAAATGGTCATTTAATGCCTCAAACAGGCTCTAAAAGTTTCTGGACACCAAATCATGAAATCAATACTTGCCCATAAAATGGACCCTACAAGCCAATAACTCTAGTTTTCCACCTAGAAAGGACTATAATAGATGATAAACTATATAATGATCATTATGGATCATACTTAGGGAGGTGTTTTATTTACAAAATATTTTAAGGAGGTGAGGAAATTTTTCCTCTACCTTCTCTCTGGAGTACCACTTGGCCTTGCCTAGAATTTGTCATTTTAACCAAACTTGTCAAAGTTAATGTTTCCCCTATCTGGTGTTTTTGGAATTCTTCCAAACTATTTCTTATGTTAATTCTTCATGAGCTTCTAGCACTAATTCATCTATGGTAGGTAACAATTTCTCATTAGTTTATTGGTCCAACATGGAAGGTTCACTGAGTTTCAAATTTTCCACATTCACTACTAAGTAAATGTGCATATATAAGGGTAGATTAAGTTTACATGTATTATCACCCACCTTTTCCAACACTTCAAAAGGGCCATACCATGGAGCCTTTGTATTTTTCATCGGACCATATATCCTTTAATTTCTTATATGAAACCAAAGGCTTTATCCCATTTTGAATGGTTTTTCAATTTTGTGATAACCATGCCAGGCCTTGTACTTTACCTATGACTTCTTCAATATCTCTTGTACTTGTAAATATATCTATCTAATATTTCAATGGATTTTTCAACCTTCAATGCTTCTCCTATGGTGTCTTCTTACACTTCCTCTTGTTTTCCATATACAACATCTAAGGGTGAAGGTTTAAAATACCCAAAACAATTTTCAAAAGGGGACACACTGGTAGAAGTGTGGATTTCCCTGTTATGAGAGTGTAAATATCAATAAAATTTCCATCCTCTATCCTTGGATGCTTCTTATTATAACCCATTAAATTTTGAACCGTTGTCATAGTCACTTCTTATCTCTACCAATATATCTATTGATTGAAGGTTGTATATCTCTTCAACCTGATGTCGATATTAACCCAAAGTGTAGACCAAAAGGCACTAAGAAATATGATATCTCTATCTAATATGATGCTCCTTGTTTTCCCAAAGTATACCGAAAAAGTTTCAAAGAACATATTTGTTGTGTCTTACCCCTTGATGATATTTTTACAAGGCATGAGAATGCACATCTTGTTAAACCTATCAACTATCGCAAACATATAATCATGTCCTTTCCTTCTTCTTGACAAACCACCCATGAAATCCATGGATATTATCTCCCATGGTCTATTAGTATAGGTAAGGGATAGTATAAAACTTACTTTCTATTACCAATCTTGTGGTACAACAAAGTATGCACCCTTTAATAAACGAAGCCACATCTTCTTGCATTATATGATAATACACATAACTCTATAAGTTGGAAACTATCTTCCCAACACCAAAATTCCCTACAACTTTGGAGGTGTGAACTTGTTGTTCCTGAGATTGATTCTAAGCCTTAAAGAATAATGTGAGGCATCATAGGTTTTAAATGAAATATTTTTATGAGTGCCTTTTCTACCTTCAGTTTTTTAGGAAAAGATCTTTAAATGAAATTAATAATAAGATAGTACAGAGATTGTATCTCGTTATCTGAGTCGAAAATATAATATCGAATGATGTAGAAATATTTACAAAAATGTTAAACAAAGTCATGTATCAATTACAGATAAGTCTCACCTTGTTTGCAATAGAATAAAAGTAAAAGACACACCCTTGAACAGTAGTAAAATGCAATAATTCACACAGATCACAGGTCTTGTTTTACTCACAATAATAATAGAGGAAAAATTGTTCACTGAATGAACTATTGGTATAATATGATCGCAGTAGATGTAATACTAAATTGCAATAAATCACTCTTCAAGAGTTACAGAAAGAAATTCATAGAAATGGAAACACATAGGGAACACGTAACTCAAATTGAACGAAACTTGGAATCTTTGTCTGCACTTGTATTAATACTCAAAAAAGAGTTTCTCTATTACATTCAGCAAGAAGCAGCCTTGAATAGATCTTAAATATATGTATTTATACAAAATCTGTCACAACTAAAAACCGTTGGACTTCTTACAATATTTAACTAAAAATAGAACATCTCTGAATAAAACAACAACATGTAAATATTGATGAGTTTCGTTGGCGCTTTCCTCTCTCTCTTCATCTACTGGTAGAAGCGCTCGTATTCCTTTAGTCTTTGAGATGGATACACATGTCCATTAGGGTTACCACAATCATTGGCTTATTGTCTTGGCTATTTGATCTTGTTTCCATTAGTCTCTTTGGGTGTGTTTAGTGGGGAAAGGAATTACAATCGAAGACATAGGGGAGAATAGTTTTTTCTGTATTTGGGAAAACTTTTCTTGGATATTGTTCACTTCTTGGACTGTGGATTGAAACAGAGAACTTGGATTAACCAACCACACATTTATTTTAAGAAGAACAATCCGGTGCGTTTCTTGGATAGTTTCCTAAGCAGCTTATTTGTTCTTTATGTATATTTGTTGGTTCATTTCTATCTCAATTTTCCCCAGGGCCTCTAGGATTATTCCCCTCAAACTCATTCAGTTTTTTGTTTAATGATGACAATGCCTCTAGAAAATCCTCTTTCACCTCTCTTGCAATTTTCTTTCCTTCTTCCAGATTTGTTTCCCAGGATTTTAGGGCCATTTCGCCTCTTACTTGTTCAGAATGATAGAGAAGAGGAAAACCATGGGTATTAACTCTTTGCATCCATATGAGAAATTATTGAAACTTAGACCGGGATAAGAAGGCCTCTTTTTCCTTGACATAGATATCCTTTAGGGAAAGGTTTATTATCTGACAAAATTTCTGGATGGCATCTACTTTCAGATAAAGTTCTTGCTGGGAAACATCCAACCTCTCATTGATTGCTTATGCTTGAGTTTTGAAAGTCGAAATATCTATCGTTATGTCCTCTGTTAGGGTCAATCTGGCCTACAGAGGCTTTATCAATTCGTCATGCTGAGTGACCAGATATTGGCTACTCTATGAAATTTGGTGGAGCAGCTCAAGGTTATCCTGTAGTTGTTTAATTTGTTGCCGATCACTAGCTATGATTTGCTCAAAATCCTGGTTCATCCTGCTTCTGGTAGTTATCTCTATAGCATATATCTAATTTTGCAAGTGTTCTACCAGGAGGCACTTCTGTCGCAGTTGTTCAGTCAAATTGTCCACTGACCATTGATTGGCAGTGGAAAAAGCGCCTAACGAACCTGCAACTTATTTTACAAACTCTAGACCATCATGGTCATTCTCGTCATACACCAGTCTTTGCCTTTTAGTGATTACTCCATCCTTATGGTGATATTCTCTTTTCACGATATCCTTTTGTTTCTTGTTGAAAAAGAAATTCGAGGGAGGCATCTCTTTGGGCAAGATAGGAGTGAGATCACCTACGAAAGTGATTTCGGAATTAGGATTCCTGAAGCTGGTTTGTAGAGGAGTTAATGATACAATGGGAGAAGAAATTTCAGTGGAATGTTGTTGTCTTGTTGTATTCGAGGTGCCAGCAGGAGTTTCTGGTGTTGAATGAGAGACAATTTGTCTCAGATTCATGAAGGCTTTGAACTGCTTTATCACCTATGGATCATTCAGTCCTGATAGTGACGCTCTTATCTCCTTAAATAATACCTCTGGGATCTTTGGGACCTCTTCAGCTTTGTGTTTAGTGGAGGAACTTGTCTCATATCTTGTAGGCCTAGCTTCCTATGAAGGAGGCATGGTTATTGACTCTCCCTACAGTATCTTTGGTAAATTGTTCTACCTTTGTTTCTGAAAGCTGAGGAAACTAGCTTGTTGGTTTGGGGGTATGGTTTGGAATATGCTTTGGACTTCCTCATAATACTTAACTCCCCTAAACATTTCATCATAAGGGGAATGCTCATGCATGTATTGCTTCATGTTAAACTGGACCAAATGGTTTTCCACTATCTTGTGTGGATCGTGCTTCTTGAATTTGATGTCAACCAATTTGACATCCTCCAGGGTCATGGCCTCGACTTTAGCATGACCTAAATCTAACAATGTGAACATTCCAACTTGAATGGGTAAAGTCAGCCAAACCATTTTCTAAGCTACTTTCAGCTCCTTTTTGATACCTCCTACCATTGTCTGGTACGCCACTTCTCTACACACCAGCCTGTCGGGTAAAAATTGTGGGAGAGCATGAGGAGGAACCGAACAGCCAAATACTTTGATATAGGAAAAATTATCCTCAATGAACCAATATGAAAGCTTTCCTAGGTTCCCCATAATCCTCTCTAAAATCCAAGGAGGTGGGTGACCATAAATGGCTATATGAAAAGGCACTACGACATTGTGACAGATTTCATTAACGAAATCCTTGGATTTCTCCTACCATAACTTGGAGTGATAAAAATGAATAGGTTCGAAACTGGTTGGGGTCCAAATCCAGTTCATCGGGGGAAAAGGGGTCATGAAACAAATGGCATCTGCAACATATGCCAAAATGTAAAAATGGGTAGGATGCCCTTTTTATTTTGTTGATTTATAATCAGTGATTTCCTTGGACAAATTATCTGACAGCATTTTGGCCCAATTGAAAGTGTAACCCTTGGCTACCTCATTCATGATGGCTACCCATTCAACCGAGAAATGTGTATGGATCTTCCTCCCAAACAGGCGACAAAGAATCATGGCTACATACATCATATGAGTGTCTAAAGACGATGTGGATTATGTACCATAAGCGTCGACTCTGAATTTCTTCGGATGCCCCCACTAGGTCTTGATTATATCATGGTTAATCCTGGCATATTGTGTGCATTCTTTCCTCTCAAACTCTAGAAGGAATGTGACATTGTAAGTGTATTTAGAAGTAGGGGAAATTTTTTACATTACTTTTAGGTGCTTTGGTCGAAAAGAGACGACAACGACCTGCTGGTGGTTGACGATGCTCCTAGTCTGGATGTCAACATGTTCCAAGGCCTATCTTATCATATTGTTGTAAGGCATGATTCTCAGTCATGCAGTTATCTTATGTAGCTCTGAATGTGCTACATGTCTAAGCTTGGTTGTATAAGAGTCGTCGTCTTCTTCAACAGAGTCTTCTGGACAGTTGATGATTTCATGCTCTAGGACCTCAAAAACTTGCATCCAAGTTTTAATGGCGTTTGCGAGTCGCGAACTAGTGTCTGATAGAACGTCTGCATTTGGGTTTGAATCCTCACCCGCTACATCAAGCTTCTTTACAATTTTTCATGGCACCATAATCCTCAAGGAAACAGAATAAGATTACCTGTTTCAAAAGAAGTTTGTGAGTTCTTCACTGGATAAAAATGGTTAGTTGCAAATGGTAAAAATGACTTTGAAATACGAAGTTCTTTTATTCAAAAAGTTTATTGATCTTTGTATAGACTTATTGACGAAGAACTTATTAACCTTAATGGAATTCATACCTGGTGATTCACGATCTTTATTTGAAATCATTATCCTTAATCAATCATAAATGCCATCAATATTTCGATGGTTCGCATTCAGGAGTTTTGGATGTGACATGGTGGAAACCTCCTGAATTCTGAATCCATGGAGGAGTTAATCGTTGAATAATCACTTTTAAATATTAATTAATCGAGTTTAAAACATTGTATTAAATTTAAGTGTTAACACAAGGGAAACTTTTTGAAATCTGAAACTGCGAAGTAAGTAATTAACTCTTAATCGCGATTAACTTTTGTTATTAAATGCTTTATTAAATCCTTTTTACTCTTTGAAATGTTCAATACTTCGGCATTTTGAAACTTTGGTGATTTTTGAACTCACTCTTTGTTAAACTCCCGAAGGGCCATCTTCCGGAGTGACATGGTAGAGATGATGTCATTTTGGATGACGTGTCAAGAAAAGAGAGATGCCACGTGTCACTCGAAAACAGGTGAATCTTCCAATGGAAATGTTAAAAATCAGTGCCACGTGTCAGCCCATGAAAGATTTAAAAGACATGTGTCCTATGACTCGTGTTCATGAGTTCTTTAGGATTTGTTGCGCGCTGCTATCTTCGGGTTCCGAAGCTTTAGGTTTTTTACTATTTAGAATTTTTGGAACATCCGAAGCGTAGAGCTTCAAAGTGACCGTTAGAGAATTATTCTTTAAAACTCAGGCGGCTCCAAAAATTCGGAGATCATTAGGATTGTTCGATTAAATTAAGGAAACTAATCAACGGGAGATATTGTATGCACTTTATTTCTAAATAACAACCAATGAATTTGATTTTAAAACTAAATGGAAATTTTCTAAGTTTTTTCTCTTTTTGGGTAAAAATTTTATTCCTAAGAGGTGAATAATAGAGATGCCACGTGTCACTCGAAAACAGGTGAATCTTCCAATGGAAATGTTAAAAATCAGTGCCACGTGTCAGCCCATGAAAGATTTAAAAGACATGTGTCCTATGACTCGTGTTCATGAGTTCTTTAGGATTTGTTGCGCGCTGCTATCTTCGGGTTCCGAAGCTTTAGGTTTTTTACTATTTAGAATTTTTGGAACATCCGAAGCGTAGAGCTTCAAAGTGACCGTTAGAGAATTATTCTTTAAAACTCAGGCGGCTCCAAAAATTCGGAGATCATTAGGATTGTTCGATTAAATTAAGGAAACTAATCAACGGGAGATATTGTATGCACTTTATTTCTAAATAACAACCAATGAATTTGATTTTAAAACTAAATGGAAATTTTCTAAGTTTTTTCTCTTTTTGGGTAAAAATTTTATTCCTAAGAGGTGAATAATATAAAGCTCAAAACTTTGAAATTGTGCGTGTTCCAACATAGGATCTAAATAGGGATTGTGGCTCCCTATGAGGTGTGAAAGAAACGTAGACCAGGTGCCTTTATTGGGTAAATGGATTCATTATTTCTTTTTGAAAAATGTTTTCCAGTTTTATATAATAATTAATCATTCATAGAAGAACGAACTTAACCAAATATCGAAAACCTTCAAAACATAATTAATGATTGATTTTAAGTTAGGCTATTTAAAATTTCCTTTTCTTAAAACTAATTTTAGAATTTTTTAAGATAATCAAAATATCTTTAACTGAAATATCAGACTTCGGTCGACTTTGTTTGCATCAAGGTTAAGCAGATGTAACAATTTATTTCGGGAATCCCTAGTCAGTTTGGGATGTAAATATCACTGGAAAAAGAACTAGATGATAGAGTATGTTGTGTGGATATGTATGACATCCTTACAGATATCAGAGATATTTCTTCACTGTCAGCAAGCATGTTCAGTACCCCGGTGAAGTTATCTACTTCTCCCATTGAATAAAATGTGAAATGTCATAAACTCTTGTAGAATAGATATGACAGATGTTTTTATTTTTCATTTCAATGATGTCAAGAAATCATAAATTTATTTAAAATATTTATGACAAATGATCAAATGACTCATATAATTTACAAAAAGAAAAGGAAATTAAAATAGCCAATGTCAGTCCAATCCGATATATACAATGGAAATCTGAAATGTGACTACTACATGAAATATTTTAAGTAGCACCCATTGATAGGAGCGTCAAGAACTTTTCCATCAAGATTTTCTAGTGAAAAGGAGTTGTGTTCCCTCAACAGTTGCAATTTTGAATGGTATGAAGCAGAGATGATCGAATTTGCAATGTTTCTCTGCATCTTCCTTTCTAGCTTCCCATTTTAAAACTAAATCGCCAGGGAGAAACTCCCTATCTTTGGATTTTTTATTGAAAAGGGCCTTCATATTATCCTGGTACATTTGAAGCTTATCATACGCTTCCACTTTGTTCTTTTGAACTTCGATGATTTGATTCATCCTTCTTGTAACATCATTTTTCTCTATGTTTTCATCCTCCCAGAGTTTCATCATAGGAAGAGAAAGGTTTATAGGAAGGATAACGTCGATACCATAAACCAATGGAAAAGGAGACATACCTATAGATTTCTTGGTGCTAATTCGGTTTGCCCATAGGGCATACTTTAAATGGATATGCCAAGATTGTTTTATTTTGTGTCAATACTTTTTTTTATTATAGTCATCAAGCTCTTGTTAGATGATTCGTCCAACCCATTTCCCTGAGGGTAATAAGTTGTAGAATGACCTAAAACAATATTGTATTTTGGACAGAAATTGATCATTTCCATAGACTTAAAATCATGAGCGTTATCAGTGACTATTTTTCAAAGACAACCAAATCTTGATAGGATGTTTTCTTCCAAAAACTTTATTACTACCGAATATGTAGCATTCTGAGTCAGAATGGCTTCAACCCATTTTGTAAAGTAATCAATAGTGGTTAGAATCCATATATGTTGAGCACTTGATTGTGTATGGATTTCTCCGATGAAGTCTAGGCCCCATTGTCGGAAAGGAGCTTCAAATTTTACTGGGATTAAAAGTAAGGCAGGGAGCTTTTGCTTACCAGCGAACAGTTGGCACGAATTGCACGCTCTGACCCTTGCATTTACATCAGTAAATAACTTTGGCCAATAATATTATGCCCCTAAAATCTTGTAAGTTGTTTCTCTCCAGGCATGATTTCCTCCGCACACTCCTTCATGAAATTCATCAATGAATCCTTCTATTTCATATTCTGTCAGGCAACATAATAAGAAACCTAGAGGGTCTTTCCAGTATAGCTTTCCATCAATAATATAATACTTAATTGCATGTAGTTTTAAAGTCCTTGCTTTCGAAGGAGTCATGTCATTTGGAAATTGAAGAGTAAGGAGGTATGAAACAATATCATGATACTAGGCAGAGGAAGAAAACTTATCTTCTATCTGAATTACAGGTTCTTGATCATCAATTTTCTCTATATCCAGAAGAGAATCATGTGATTCAAAGTTATTTATTCTGATCGCTCTGAAATTTGATTCAGCTAACAGCCTCACCAGACCTTGACCATTGACTAGCTTGGTCGGTTTCACTTCTAGATCAAACTCTTTAATTTTAGCCAACCATCTACCTCTTCTTCCATCATTGTCTAGCTAAACCAAGATATCCTTAATAGCATTTGTTGGCACATAAGAAATTATTTTGGAGTGTGGAACATATGTTCTGAAAGCCTTGAGAGACTTCACCATTGCATAACATTGTTTTTCTAGTATATCATATCTTAATTATGCATCCCTAAGACTTTTGTTGAAGAAGGCTATCGGTTGTTCGAATCCTTCTTTGTTCTTTTAAAAGAGCATTGCTGCAACAGTATGTTCAGAAGAGAAAGAGAATATTAAGAATTCCTTTGTATAGTCTGGACTTGCTAGCACTGGTGCTTCCCCTATAGCTTTCTTAACCCGCTCAAAAGATTCTTTGGCCTCCGCATTCCATTTTACTCTATTGTCCTTCTTTAGCATATATGTAATCAATTTGATTATTTTAGCAAAGTTAGGAATAAATCTTCTCAAAAAATTGATCTTTCCTATTGAATTTCTTTTCTATTTATAGAAATATTTATCAAGTCAATAGCCTCAACTGGCTTAGGGTCAACCTTGATTCCATCTTTTGAAACTATATGGCCTAAAAGCTTACCTTCTTGCATAGAAAAATCTGTTTTTTGGGGATTAAGAGAAAAACCAAATTTTCTGCATTTTTCAAAAGTTTGTCTGAGGTGCATCAAATGTTCAGCATCAAAATTGGAAAACATTGTCAGATCATCTAGATAAATAAATATAAATTTGTCTCTCTCACCGATGAACACAATATCCATCTCTCTCTGTAAAGTGGCTCCTACATTCATCAAACCAAAAGGCATTTTATCATACATAAAGGTTCCCCATGGAGTGGTAAACGCGGTCTTTTCTCTGTCATCTTCATGAATGAGGATATGATTATATCCTGAGAAACCATCAATCATAGAAATTTGTTTTTCTCCCACTACCTTTTCTAAAACGTGGTCCATCTTTGGGAGTGGGTATTTATCTTTAAGAGAAGACCAATTCAAGTTCCTAAAATCACCGCAAAGTCTTATTTCACCATTCTTCTTTCTAACAGGGACCAAAATGGCCACCCATTCAGAGTATCTGAGGGGAACGATGATTTTTTCATCAAGGAGTTTCTTCACCTCCCTTTCTATTACTGGTATAAAAATTGGGTATATTTGTCTAAGCTTCTGCCTAAAAGGTTTAATACCATGTTTTAAAGGAATCTTATGTTCAATAACAGAGGTATCGTAAGTTTTTAGATAATCATAAGACCATGCAAAAACATCTTTATATTGTCTAAGTAAATCAACATACCTACTCTTTATTTGGGCCATAAGGTATTTAGATATTTTGACCATTTTGGGATCTTCATTAGTTCCTACATTACAGTCTTCAACTTCTTTAGGTTGAGGTTGCAAGGTAAACTTTAAAGGTATATCATCCTATTCAAACAAGATTTCTAAGGAGATCAGGCCTCTGGGAATTTGATTGTTCTTAAGTAAGAGCATGCGGTGATTTGCAATCTTATCTTGGAATTTTTCTGGGTTCTCCCCTTCTTGCATAATCCAAGTAGGATCGTTCTAATTTTCTTGATCTATGTGGGTCTCAGAAAACTCGTCAACCATTTCTAGGAACTGTTTGATTTGTTCGTCATCTTCAAACACTTGCTAGTGCTGAACATTGTTTGGAATCGAATTTCTATGTCTCATCTCGATGTGATATTTCAGTTTCAAAACAATAGGTGGTATGAAGGTCACAACAGCTTTGGCCAAAGAATCAGCTTGTTGATTTTTCATTCTGGGAATAGAGTGAATATCAAAGGAAGAGAAAACATTCTCTATAAGATCCTAGGCACAATTTCTATATGATCTCAACCTCGGATTCTTAGCTTGATACTATTGTTTTATTTCTTTTACAATGAGCTCTGCATCACCATAAGCTATCAGATGTTCGATTTTTAACTTCCCAGCAGATTCTAATCCTAAGACTAAAGCTTCATATTCACAGAAATTATTCATATAATAGACCTCCCATTGTAATATATAAGAGAAAGGAATAACATACTCATCTCCTGGTGCCATGAATAAAACTCCAGCTCTTTCTCCTTCACAGCAAAAATCACCATCAAAGAACATTTTCTACATCCCTTCTCTAACATTTACATTTTTCTTTGAAATTTCTATTTTTTATTTTCTTCTTCTACACATTCTTCAAAATCATCATCTATAGATAATATACAATTTCCTAAGTCCTAATCAACAACATAGACTAGGTAATTATTGGGGTTTTGATGGTCACTTACAGTGTACGCCAACCTAGTTTCTATGTACAGTCAAGTGAATTGTACACCAAAAATTGGAATTGTAGCATAGGTCATGTCTAGCTAAACCGATCCTCCTAAATTGGCACCCCAATATCTGGATAGAAGCATGTTGTACTTGGCAGGAATGTCAACAAAACCACATCCATAAGGATACTTTTCACAGGAATCTGAGAAAGATTTACCACCAAATATTTAATCATACCCATACACTTAACCTTTCTAGAATCAAACGAGTACAAATCTTGATACGGTCTGGTAATTTCAAGGCCTAATTTTTCCATGATAATCTTAGGCATTAAATTATTAGAGGTTCATGAGTCTAGCATGCAATTGTGAAGTAAATGATCATGCACAGTTAATGTAATATAGAAAGGAGCAACATAGTCCTTATTGTTTTCAATGTGTGGTCTGAACATGATTGTAGGTTTTTCGTCCTGCAAATTTATAACATCATCTTGACATTCAGCATCAGAAAAATGTATTGCTTTAGCGATTTGTTTTTTATAGATCAGGTTCCTCGCAAGTTCAACCAAAGGCATCAAAATTTTAATTTTATTAAGTTCATTCTCTAAATTGAAGCTCGCAATTGGCTTTTCAATTTCCCTGGTTTGAATGTCAGCTTCTGTATTTCCAGGTTTCTTAGTTTGCACTACTTTCGTGTCATCTTGTTTTATTCGGGCAGCTTGTGTTTTAGTTGATGGTTTGGTAATTGTTTCCTCGTTTGCTTTGTTTCGTGATAAAATATTTTTTGGTGGAATATTTGTAGAACTATTTTCTCTTGGCCTTAAATCATATTTATGTTAAAGTCCGACCATTATCGAGTCGGCGAGACCTTTGTATGTAGAATCCCCCAAATTGTTGATGTTTTTATCATTATTAAACAGAGATTCCAGGTCTAAGGATTTCTCATAATCCTGTTGGGTCAGGTGAGGATCAAGATCATCATCACTGATGTTGTTTATTTCTTCCTATAATTCCTCATAATCTTGGACTTCATCTCTCTGCATGAAATTCTCAGTTTTAAACGAAGCTTGGATCTTTTGATCTTCAATTTTTATCTGTCTTTGTTGTATCTGAGGATTAGGGTTTCTCCTAAATTAATTCCTAACGTATGGATCAAGTTTGGCTTGCTTTATTTCCATCCTGGAAATTTTGTTTGATAAATATTTAATAGCTTTAGCCATCTCATCCATTTTTTCCTTTGCAGACTTTCCAGATCCAGAGGGTCCTACATGTTCTTTGAAATGCCCGGGTTCTCTGGCTCCATCTCAACCTTAGTTTTCAACTTCCCATATGCCATCATATTGGATTCAATTTCTATAGCATTATCTTGCATTCCCGCTAATGTAATGTATCTCCTTTCTCTCAAAAGTAGAGTGAAGTCGAGATCAAAAGCCTCTACAAAAGTGAATTTTGCAGCTGGTTGAGAGGGTTTAACTTCGGCTTGGATTTTGTGATAAATCTTATTAAATATTTGAATAAATTATAGGAATGATTCAAAAGTCTTCTTTCTCAAGGCTCTGAATTTGGTTAAGTAATAAAGATGATCCTTTTTCTCTCCCCATTGTCTAAGGAAGGCATTTTCTAGATCGTCATATGAACGTATAGAACCTACTGGGAGTCGTCTAAACCAAGTTCTCACATGTTCTTCAAAATTCTGTACTAACAGTCTTGAGTACACGTCCTCATGCTCAATGTCAAAGATATCACAAACTGATCGAAAAAGGCTATATGTTTTGTTGTTGTTAGATCTCATTCTCCCATGAATTTGGAGAGGTTCTTCATGTAATTTTCAGATAAATCATGTAGGATAGTAGGAAGGACTAAGGGGGAATATCTAGCATCTAACTTGGAAAATATCCTAGGGGGTTGAGCTTGTCCATTAGCCCCTGCACCTCTAGCACCGGCCATTGAAAATGTAGGACACAAAATTCAAGGACTAAAAAGGAGATTTTCAAAAACTTTGAAAGACTGAACTGTTGATATTTCGACTGCTTCAGGAGGTTTTGAATGAAGTTAAGGAAAAATATCTTGAGAAGGCAGAAGGTCTAGATGAGGGGGAAAAGGAAAACTGGAGCTCAGCTCCTCGGGTGTAAACATAAACTTTTACTTCAGGAAAGGAAAGAATCAGATGAGTATTGATGATAGTGGGGATCGAAATGGATCCTTTGTTCTCACTGGTAAAAGCATCTATCAATGAAACAGGGATGGTTTGGTCAATCTCAAATTTTATTTCAGGAATAATTACCTCTAGATTTTCGAGTTTAACTTCAGGTTTACTTGTTGATGCTTCTGCAGAATGAACTTGTTTAAAACTTTATTTAGGAGTTAGTTCTTCAACGGGAACCTTAACATTAACTTGTGTAACACTAGGTTGATAGACCTTACCTGTTGATGCAGCAGTTGTTCTAAGATATCCTTTTGGTTTTAACAATTTTTCAAGATCCGGAACGGGTGTAATCTGTTTTTTGTCTGGGTTTTTCTTGGTATTCTTTTGACCGAATGCCAATTTTTTCTACGGTGGAGTCGTCAGGTGAAATATGAAGTAAGCCTTATTCACGTATTCAATCTTTTTTCACCATCAAAGATCAAAATCTACCTTGTCATTCTCCCAGGGAAAAGTGATTTTGTTTCTCCGTCCCCAACAGCAGCACCAAAAATATGGTGTTCCTGAGATTGATTCTAAGTCTTAAAGAATAATGTCAAGCATCATAGGTTTTAAATGAAATATTTTTATGAGTGCCTTTTCTACCTTCGATTTTTAAAGAAAATATCTTTAAATGAAATTAATAATAGGAAATTACAGAGGTTGTATCTCGTTATCTGAGTCACAAATATAATATCAAAAGATATAGAAAGATTTACAAAACTCTTAAACAAAGTCAGGTATCAATTACAGATAAGTCTCACTGTGCTTGCAGTAGAATAAAAGTAGAAGACGCACCCTTGAACAGGATGTAAAATGCAGTAATTCACGCAGATCATGGGTCTTGTTTTACTCACAGTAATAAAAAAAGAATAATTGTTCACTGAACGAACTGCTGGTATACTATGATCACAATAGATGTAATACTAAATTGTAATCAATCACTCTTCAAGAATTACAAAAATAAATTCAGAGAAATGGAAATACATACAGACCACATAACTCAAATTGATCGAAACTTAGAATCTTTGTCTGCATTTGTATTAATACTCAAAAAAGAGTTTCTCTATTACATTCGAAAAGAAGTAGCCTTGAATAGATCTTAAATATATGTATTTATACAAAATATGTCACAACCAAAAACCGTTGGACTTCTTACAATATTTAACTAAAAATAGAACATCTATGAACAAAACAACAACATGCAAATATTGATGAGTTTCGCTAGTTCTTTCCTCTTTCACTTCGTCTTCTAGTAGAAGCGCTCATTTTCCTTTAGTCTTTGAGATGGATACACATGTCCATTAGGGTTACCACAATCATTGGCCTACTGTCTTGGCCATTTGATCTTGTTTCCATATGTCCCTTTGGGTGTGTTAAGAGGAGCAAGGAATTGCAATCGAAGACATAAGGGGGAATATTAGATGGATAGCTCAGCATCGGCTCATTAAGGGATGGATAATAGCTACAGGGAAGATTAATTGTCCATGAAAAGAATGATGAGGGAACAAGTGTCCAATGATGAGGTGGGATGACTGGAGGCTAGAATGTGTATGGTAGGGATGGACGAGGTAAGTGACTTGTTGGAGGGTGAAAGGTAGAGAGAGTGGAGGGGGTGGGAACTATGCATGTTTTCTCATTTTCTTCCAGTTAAATTGCATTTCCCAGTTCAATGCATTAGGTGCATCTATCCATCAATACTATCACGAATCTTCAAGGCTCAATCCTTTCATTTACTTTGAAGGCAAACAATTTCTTTTGTATTTGGGGTAGATTTTCCTAGATATTGTTCACTTCTTGGACTGTGGCTTGAAACAATGAACTTGGATTAACCAACCGCTCATTGATTTTAAGAAGATCAATCCGGCTCGTTTCTTGGATAGATGCCTAAGTAGCTTATTTGTTCTTTCTGGAGCTTTGTTGGTTCATTTCTATCTCAATTTTCCCCAAGGCCTTTGAGATATTATTCCCCTCAAACTCAATCAATTTTTTGTTTAGTGATGACAATGCCTTTAGACAAGCCTCTTTCACCTCTTTGGTAAGTTTCTTGCCTTCTTACAGATTTGTTCCTAGAATTTTAGGTCCATTTCGCCTCTTAATTGTTCAAAATGAGAGAAAAGAGGAAAACCAGGGGTATTATCTCTCTGCATCCATATGAGAACTTCTTGACACTTAGATCGGGCTGAGCAGGCCTCTTTTTCCTTAACATAGATATCCTTTAGGGAAAGGTCTATTGTCTGATAGCATTTATGGATGGCATCTACTTTCAGATAAAGTTCTTGTTGGGAAACTTCCATCCTCTCATTGATTTCTAATGCTTAAGTTTTGAAGGACAAAATATCTATCATTATGTCCTCTTTTACAGTCAATCTGGCCTACAACTGCTTTATCAATTCATCAAGTTGAGTGACCAGATCTTGGTTTTTCTGTGAACTCTAGTGGAGAAGATCAAGGTTATCCTGTAGCTGTTTAATTTGTTGTCGAACACTAGCCCTTATTTTCTCAAAATCATGGTTCATCCTACTTCTGGTAGTCTTCTCTATAGCATATATCTGATTTTGCAAGTGTTCTACCAAGAGGCACTTTTGTTGTAGTTGTTCAGTCAAATTTTCCACTAACCATTGATTGGCAATGGAAAAACCGCCTAACGAACATGCAACTCCTTTTGCCAACTCTAGACCATCATGGTCATTCCCTTCATACACAAGTCTTTGCCTTTTCGTGATTATTCCATCCTTGTGGTGAGATTCTCTTTTCATGATAGCCTTTTGTTTCTTGCTGAAAAAGAAATATGAGGAGGCATCTACTCGGGCAAGACAGGAGTGATATCACCTACAAAAGTGAGTTTGGAATTAGGATTCCTGAAGTTGTTATGTAGAGGGGTTTAATGATGCAATGGGAGAGGCAATTTTGGTGGAATGTTTTTGTCCTGTTGTATTCGGGGTGCCAGCAGGAGTTGTTGGTGTTGAATGAGAAACAATTTGTCCTTAATTCATGAAGGCTTCGAACCATGCTATCACCTATGGATCATTCAGTCCTGATAGTGATGCTCTTATGTCCTGAAATAATACCTCTGGGATTTTCAGGACCTCTTCAACTTTTTGTTTAGTGGAGGAACTTGTCTTAGATCCTGTAGGCTTAGCTTCCTGGGAAGGATGTGTGGCTATTGAATCTCTCTGCAGTATATTTGGTAAATTGTTTCGCTTGTGTTTCTGAAAGCTGAGGAAACTAGCTGGTCAGTCCGGGGGTATGGTTTGGAATATGCTTTGGACTTACTCATAATATTTAAATCTCCTAAACACTTCGTCATAAGGGGATGCATGTACCGCTTCATGTTAAACTGAGCCAAATGGTTTTCCACTATCTTGTGTGGATCGTGCTTCTTGAATTTTATGTCAACCAATTTAACATCCTCCAAGGTCGCGGCCTCAACTTTAGCGTGACCTAAATCTAACAACATGAACATGCCAACTTGAATGGGGAAATTCGTCCCAACCATTTTCTGAGTTGCTTTCATCTCCTTGTTGATACCTCCTATAACTTCCTGGTACGCCACTTCTTTGCACACCAGCTTATTGGGTAAAAATAGTGGGAGAGCATGAGGAGGAACCGAACAGCTAAATACTCTGATATAGGATAAATTCTCCTCAATGAACCAATTTGCAATATTTCCTAGGTTCTCCATAATCCTCTCTGAAATATGGGGCGGTGGGTGACCATAAATGGCTATATGAAAAGGCACTACGACATTGTGACAGATTTCATAAAAGAAATCATTGGCTTTCTCCTCCCATAACTTGAAGTGATAAAAATGAATAGGTTCAGAACTAGCCGGTGTCCAACTCCAATTCATCAAGGGAAAAGGGATGATGAAACAAGTGGCATCCATAACATATTCCAACATGTAAAAAGGGGCAGGCTACCCTTTTGATTTTGTTGATTTATAATCAGCGATTTCCGTGGCCAAATTATCTGATAGCATTTTGGCCCAACTGAAAGTGTAACCCTCAGCTACCTCATTCATGATGGCTACCCATTCAAACGAGAAATGCATAGGGCTCTTCCTCCCGAACAGGCGACAGAGAATCATGGCTACATAGAGCATATGAGTGTCTAAATGCGTTGTGGCATATGTACCATGATCCTCGTCTCTAAATTTCTCTCGATGCCCCCACCAGGTCTTGATTATATCATGGCCACTCTTGGCATATTGGGTGCCTTATTTCCTCTCAAACTCTAGAAGGAATGTGGCATTGTAAGTGTATTTAGGAGTAGGGGAAATTTTTTACATTACTTGTAGGTGCTTTGGTCGGAAAAGGCCAACATCAACCTTCTGGTGGTTGATGATGCTCCTAGTCTAGATGTCAACATGTTCCAAGGCCCATCTTATTATATTGTTGTAAGGCATGATTCTCGGTCATGCAACCATCTTATGCAGCTCTGACTGTGCTACATGTATAATCTTGGTTGTATAATATTCGTCATCTTCTTCATCAGATTCTTCTGAATAGTTGATGATTTCATTCTCTAGGACCTCAAAAACTTGCGTCCAAGTTTTAATGGCATTCGTGACTCATGGAGTAGTGTCTGACAGAACGTCTGCATTTGAGTTTGAATCCTCACCTACTACATCAAGCTTCTTTACAATTTTTCGCGGCACCATAGTCCTCAAGGAAAAAGAATAAGCTTACCTGTTACAGGAGAAGTCTTTGAGTTCTTCACTGGATAAAAATTGCTAATTGAAAATGGTAAAAATTACTTTGAAATATGAAGTGTTTTTATTCAAAAAGTTTATTGATCTTCGTATAGCCTTACTGAAGAAGAATTTATTAAACTTAATGGAATTCATACCTAGTGATTCGTGATCCTTATTTGAAATCATTATCCTTAACTGATCATAAATGCCATCAATATTTCAATGGTGCACGTTCAGGAGTTTTGGATGTGATAGGGTGGAAACCTCCCGAATTCTGAATCCGCAGAGGAGTTAATCTCTAAATAATCACTTTTAAATATTAATTAATCAAGTTTAAAACATTGTATTAACTTCAATTGTTTAAGAATTTCAAACTTCGGGGGTTTTGAATACAACACAAGGGAAACTTTCTGAAATCCGAAACTGTGAAGTAATTAATTAACTCTTAATCGTGATTAACTTTTGTCATTAAATGTTTTATTAACTCCTTTTTACTCTTTGAAATGTTCAATACTTCAGAATTTTGAAACTTTGGTGATTTTTGAACTCACTCTTTGTTAAAATCCCGAAGGGCCATCTCCTAGAGTGTCATAGCAGAGATGGTGTCATTCTAGATGATGTGTCAAGAAAAGAGAGGTACCATGTGTCACTCGAAAATGTGTGAATCATCCAACGAAAATGTCAAAAATAAGTGCCACATGTAAACCCCTGAAATATTTAAAAGGCACGTGCCCTATGAATCGTGTTCATGAGTTCTTTAGGATTTGTTGCGCATTGTTATCTTTGGGTTTCGAAGCTTCGGGGTTTTTACTATTTAGACTTGTTGGAACATCCAAAGCACGGAACTCCGAAGCGACCATTAGAGACTTACTCTTTAAAACTTAGGTGCCTCCAAAACTTCAGAGATCATTAGGATCGTTTGATTAAGTTAAGGAAACTAATTGACGGCATATAATGTAAGCCCTTTATTGCTAAATAACAACCAATGAATTTGATTTTAAAACTAGAAGACAATTTTCTAAGTTTTTTCTCTTTTTGGGTAAAAATTTTATTCCTAAGAGGTGAATAATATAAAGCTCAAAAGTTTGAAATTATGCATGTTCCAACATAACCTCTCTGATAAGATGAAATATTTCACCTTTAGTAATGTACAGTTTATGTATCTTGTAGAGAAACCCATCCTAGAGATGATACTCAACCTTACCGTCACCTTATTCTAGTAAAAGTTGGACTTGTAGCTACTGAAAATCTTCTTTAAAGTCCTCATCTTCCATGTCTACCTCTTTGTATGAATCATGGATGAAAGTATCCATGTGCAAAAGAGTTCCCATAACTGTGATCTTGAATGTGGTTAGCCTTGAAAGCATGCATGCCAACTTATCTTGGGGTTGTTATATTCTTTATAGTGAAAGAACAATCATTTGATTATCTATTCAAATTGGAATGACTGAGTTATAAATCAAATGATGAGTCAAGTCAATTCGAAGGTCGAAGTGATTGAATGGAAATTCATAGGTTGAAGTTGTCGACCGAGAATTCTAAAGGTTAGTTGACAAGAGGTCGAGTGGCAGCTGACTAGAGACCAACTAGAGGTTGACTAGGGAGTCGATTGTTATTCAATTGTAACAGAATCATGATATTTATGGGATTGCAGCCAATCATTTGTGTGGATATGTAACCATTTTTGGGTTCCATTATTGAGGGTTTTACATGTTGTATATCCTATAAATAAGGTGCATTGTAATTGTAATAAGTTTATGTTCGTGTTGATGTTATTGATCATGTAGATGCAAGTCGAATTTGCTACAAGATTTTTCTTGTGTAAAGAAAGAATGTATGATGGCGATTATGTCTTAGTTGTAAACTAAGGTTAGTCATGTAAGTCTTTATTCAATGAATGAATATGACAATAAGAGAGAAATACACTCAAGGATTGTTGGTTTTCCCAGTTAATGGTTTTGAGGATAAAATACCTGTGTATTGTGTGTGATTTTCATTTATTTTATGCTTTAAATTTATATTCTCTTTCCTAGTTGGTTTAGTGTGAGGATTAGTTCCCCCTACAAGTGGTATCAGATTGTATCTGAGCATTTCTGATACAAGTGGTGTTGGATCTCCTTTCATTATTCTGTACAAGTCGTATAGAGAAAGGTTAAGAATATATTGGATATGAGCTAAGCCTAGGTCCAGTGGAAGTTATAAGTCAATGATCTTGAAAGTTCTGCTTGAAATAATTCCAAGTAGTTCGAGGATAGAGGTCAAAAAATTCAATGGCCATAATTTTGAGCTTTGGAAGCTTAATATGGAATATCTCCTTACAGATCGAGAATAGTGGGTAGTCGTAATCCTCAAAGCCATTATGATGGGTATGTTGAGGGAAGAATGGGAGAAACTTGAACGAAGGGCATGGAGTATGATTTCAATTTGTCTTTCATATTCTATGTTGTTGAATGACTCATGTGAAGACTCTACAAAGAAACTATGGAACAAGTTCGGAAGCTTGTACTAGTCAAAATCCCTACTAAACAAGATGTTCCTTAAGAAGAAACTATATCTTCTGAGGATGAGTGAAGGGAGCTCGGTAACAAAGCACCTAAATGCATTAAATATTGTAATAATCTAGTTATTGTTTGTGGATATTAAAATCATTGAGGAGGACATAAGCTTGTTGTGTTATTTTCTAGACTCCTAGGATAGCTTAGTCATGGCTACAGGGAGTGATTCGACCACATTAACACTTGAATACATATTTGCATCTCTATTTTCATAAGAAATGAGATAGAATATCATGGAAGGATCAACCAAATATTCCTTGACGGTGAGAGTTCAATCGGTTGACAAGGATAAAGGAAAATTCTCCGGTAGAAATTATAATTCAAAGGGTAGATCTAAATCATTGGTTTAGTTGACAAGAAGATTCTAGAAATGTGGTAAATATGTGCACTACAAGAGAGACTACAATATCAAATAGACTAATATCAATTCAGGATCCAATGAGAATTCGTCGACTAAGAGAAAGACTACTCCAGATAAAGGATGTGATGTGTATCTGGTGTCGATCAGTAAACAATTAGATCACTATGTTTAGTTGATTGACTCAGTTGCATCCTTTCACATGACACCCCACAGAGAATGGTTCTATGAGTATGAGATATATGAATGGGGATATGTGTTCTTGGGGGATGAATCAACAACCAAAATTGTTGGATGGGAAAGATTCGGAATGATACTAGAAGATGGGAGGAGTAGGACCCTTCCAAGTGTGCTACATATTCTGGGTTTGGAAAGAAATATAATATTTGTCAGCAACATGAGTGATGTAGGAGTGTACAATTCATTTTAGAAGGATATGTACAAAATGGCCAGGGGAGAAATGGTCTTAATGAAAGGATTCTAGATTTGAACCCTATACAAGTTGTTAGGGAATGTTGACTCGATTAGATGCAACATTGTTTCTGAAGTCGAACCAATTAAGACTCGAATCAACTCAACTCAAATCGACTCGACTCAATCGACACAAAATGAATTGATGTGACTCAGTTGACATAAATAGACTTGACTACTCTTCATCAATTTGATTTGACCATGTTATGGCACCAAAGGATGGGACATATTGGAGAAAAAGGACTTCGATCTATTCACAACAAAGGTATGGTCAAAGGTTTTCCTAATTGTAATTTGGAAGACGAATTTTGTGAACATTGCATATATGGAAAACAAAATCAAAGTTGGATTCCAATATGGAGCTACAAGGGAAAAATGGATTCTGAAATTGATACATAGTGATGTATTTGGGCTTGTACCATTCCCTTCACTAGGAGGATCTTTGTATTATATTTCCTTCATAGATTATTTTTCGAAGAATACATGGTTATATTTCTTGAGGAATAAATCATAGGTTTTCAAGAAATTCAAGGAGTTTAAATCTCTTGTATAAAACCAAACAGATAATAAGATCAAGGTGTTGAGAACTACCAATGGAGATGAATTCTATGGAAAGGAATTTGAGAAGTTTTGCAAGTAGTGTGGAATATCATGCAAAAATACCTCACCATATACCCCACAACAAAATGGATTTTTTAAAAGAAACAACTTGAAATTGATGGATAAGGCAAGGAGTATTCTCAGTGGTGTTGGGATCACACAAGAATTCTAGGAATAGGCTGGCAACATTGTAAAATATTTGGTAAACATGTCTCCTTCATCAGTTCTAGTCAACATGAATCCACAATAGGTATCTTCTAGTAAGAAGCCTTCACTTTCACATATCAAAGTATTTTTTTGTGATGCATGTGAGCATGTTCCCAAGGAGAAGAGGAACAAACTGGACAATAAGGAAATCAAGT
>JASDQU010751999.1:73764-90607 GCA_032191745.1 Picea mariana
TTAGCGCCCCTACTAAAATTTATCCATCTTCCAACTCCAGAGCCTTTTTAGACATTTCTTAGATATGGATCCAATTTTGGTGCTTGGGAGCTTTGAATGCTGAGCAGGAATAGCTCACGGAGGATGATCTCCCGAATCTTATGTGGCAACCTCTCGTTAGCTTCGGGAGTTTGGGCTTTAGGCATTTTCAATACATAGCTCTTACCATCCTCTGGAGTGTTGTATTTATGGAGTGAGAGATCTGGCATCGTGTGTCCTCTATTTTTGGATGGTCGATATTCACTTCGGGAGTTCGATATTTGCGCCTTTTCAATGCATAGCTCTTACCATCCTTTGGAGCATCGTATTTCCGGAGTGAGAGATCTGGTGATGCATGTCCCATTATTTTAGACGAGCGAAATTCACTTCGGTAGTTCGAAATTCGGGTTTCCTTTACTCACTCATCTTCTGCTTACTTCTTCCTGGAGTGTGAGATCATCAGACATGTGTCCCTTGATTGAATATCAATGGCCACGGGCGATTGTGGTCTTACCAATTGCACAAAATTTAATTTCCTCCCTAATCCCCACAATATGAAGATGCTCGTTCATGGTGGGATTGATATGCACCATTGATCTGTTGATCTAGCAAAATCAGTGATACTGAGTGATTGCGGGCTCACAACTTGCGGGAACTTTAATTTGTTTTTTGATCCCCACAATGCCTCCCCATCGTCAATCTCTCTCCAATGAAATTGAGCGGTTGTGACTTATTCTTTGCTCAATCTAACGTCTGATCTGAACTATACATAGGATCTTTGTTGTTGAAAATCGAGCCTTCCTGCTTGTATTTCAAGCTTGAAATGGATGGCTCTAAATGTCGCATTTCGCTCATGGTTTTCCCCTTTGCAAACAAAGGACTTGGACAACCTGAAAAAAATACATACAACTCATGACGACTTCATGTGATAACAAGGTACACACTCTTCTTTTTCATTTCATTTTACTCTGATTCTATGAAATGTGTAGGCTCAAGAAAGTGGAATTTATGGTCTCTCTACTTGGAAAAGTCTTGGGAACTTGAGGATATCAATTTCATGGATTTTCCCATCACAACATTAACTTATCACCAATTAGAAATGAGACCTTACTGACTTCATTCATTTATAATTTCTAATTCTATGTTTTGTTTATGATGGGGAAATCAGTCATCTAGACTATGGCCTAAGAAGTATTTGTACCTTACCAAAATGTATTGATTGCGATTATTCACACAATACTGTCTTCTTTTCTATGACAAGGTTGAAGATGATCATATGATGTTTCACATCATTATCATTAATAATCATAGAAAACACATACCTTGGGTGCAATGTTATTAATTTTTTAATTGGATTTTTATTTATCGTGTAAGCATGGCCAAGATTGGTAATGGACATATATCTTTAGATATATATGGAATTGAAGTCTTATGCTCCTTTTTGTTAAATTTGATTTATTATGATTTCA
The DNA here is from genome assembly GCA_032191745.1 of Picea mariana. Classification (NCBI taxonomy): domain Eukaryota; kingdom Viridiplantae; phylum Streptophyta; class Pinopsida; order Pinales; family Pinaceae; genus Picea; species Picea mariana. Next base: position 75,252 of record JASDQU010751999.1, read on the forward strand.
AGAATGAGATGAAATTTCTTGAGGATCCAAATCTCACAACAATCAATGGCACTAAGTCTCATGTTGAAGGGAATATTGTGGGAAGAGCACATAGTGCTTGTACCTCAGGAAAAAGGATATGACAATTGGTTGAATGGAAAACAATTGAACACTTGAATGAATACATTGGCATTATGCCTTTTCATAACTTTATGATACCCAATTTAGTTCCATTTATATTAGCTTAACATTCTTTGCTTGGGATTGGTTTTAATGTTGGTCTTTATTTTTTCTTTTCGTCTAATTCCATTTTAATAATTTACTCATTTAGATGAAGATTTTTTCCTAAACTATCAAATAGTTGATCATACCATTTTCTTTTGTTATGCAACTTTGGAAAGGACTTGTGCAACCAGCAACTCAAAATGTTTCTCTTGAAATGAAAGACACTTAGTGAAGTATTAATCTAAGCTTGAATTCCAAGATTCCTTTGCAACATTTGCATTAGCCAACGGATATTGTCACCAAATCAACAACTAATATAGCCTCATTCATGCACTCATATGTAGATTTATGATCTAGTTGGTATTTTGAGTCCTTTTCATGATCATATTTTACGACCTACAAAATTGTATTATCTCCTCTTTTCCTTATCAGATTAAATAATTTGAATCTTTGTGGTTACTGATTATCTTCTATGGAAGAAAAATAGTGATACTTTGGTGAAAGATATTCCATGAAATGTCGGTTGTTAAAAAAATATTATTTTCATATATGCGAAGGACTTGCGTAAGCCAAGATATCTTGAGAGCTTATGGTTTGTGGAATGTTTCATGTAATTGGTTTTTGAAAATCTGTTTTGACATAACATATCCATTAACCCATTTAGATAGCTTCCCATAATATTTTTCTTGCTTCACATTACGATAGTTAGATTGAAGGATTACATTGCAAATATTTTCCACTAGATTATCATTTCTCATAATCCCACTTGTTCTTAATTTCATGTTTTAACCCTAGGAATCTCTCTATTTCATTTCATGTTGAATGGTTAACACTTCTCGCATAATTATTTCTATTGGATTACTTTCCAAGGCTTTAGTGAGAATGCTTACACTAATAATGTTCATGATCTATATTCTATTGTTGGCATATCTTTCAAGATTAATTCTTCTAGTGATGACTAACAAAGTGTTCTTTTGATTTTTCTTTAGTTTAGTGCAATGATTTTCGTTATTTAATTTTTACATAGTTTTACTTCCTCCTTTTCTCAATTTTAAAACCGTGGAAGTGGGTACATATTTTGGAAATACTAAGAGGGGGGAGTGAATTAGTATTACCTTTTTAAACAATTATTAATTAATTTTTTATTCTAATTATCAACACTATTGATCAACAATGGACTTTGTATTTAAACAATCAATTATATAAGTATTCTTCAACAAGCATTACAAAGTTTATGAAGAATAATCTTGTGTTATTGAAGCACACCAATCCTCTTTAGAGCATCAATTCTTGGAGACAAAAATCCCCTTCTTTAGGGAACCAACCCTAGGAAGCACCAACTCCCTTGTTTTCACACTTTACTTGTTAAAAGATATGAATCCTTCCTTGATGCTCCTTTCCACCCTCACTGCATAAGTATCACCAGTTATTCTTCTTGGACTTTGCTTCTGCTTTTGGTCTTCTGGTATGGACTACAAAGAATCCTTTCTTTCACCATACCTTTATATTTATATAGTATCCAAAAGTTATGACATTTGAACCATTTCACCTCTTCATTTAAGTGATAATATTAAACTTTAAATAATATAATTTTTCCTTTTTATTCTTTATTCATAATGGTCATGATTTAAATCTTATTTAATCATGATTGTGGATCGGTTCATTAGTATACAGATCTTGAATTGTTGTGGATTCAAGTATTAATCAATAGGAACTCCTTTCAACCAAAATCTATGTGATCGCAAGCTTGAAACCATGAGATTATCCATTCCAAGCATTATTTTATTAGTGCTTTCTTCTTCCACCCCTATTCTTCTACGTGGGAATATATTCAAACATCTGAGGGATTATTTACTTCTATACCCTTTAGCTTCCTTACCTTATCACGTTACCAGTATTGGAACCAGGTTATCTGGTACTTTGTCCTTCAGGATTTTTGACCTTTGCAGTCATTCAATCCTCCCGGAGTACATTTCGTCAAAGTGTGTATACTGTATTCACTAGTAGATCAAACAATAAATATCGAATCTTCCATTAGATGGACGTTCTTGTCTTATCCATAAGTTTCAAAAATATCGACGACCAAGACTTAATCATGAGTTGAGATGAATGGTTCTCATTCACTCCGGGACTTCATCTATTCATGGCCCGAGGACTATGGATTAGAAAAATCCCTCTGGATGTTTACCTACATAATAAGTCATAGAATGACGGTAAACGATTGTTGTCGTTTAACACCTCTGATTACACTATCCCTCCACAATGCTTGATCAATGATCGAGAATGCTCCCGAAGTAGATCAACGATTAGCGTTACTTCATGACTCACACTTACTTTATCCTTCCACTATTATTGATTGGATTGTCAAGAAATATTCCATAGGATCTTATATCAATGGCCAAAAATTATTTCGTGACTTCAGCCTTCAGTGCTTCGGGTAGTTTTGCTCGTAGGAGAAGATAGATATCCCCGGAGGATGTAGTCTCAAAGTGACGTGGCTTGTTGACGTCACTGTTGATGTGGAACTGGTTGAGTGGATACCATGTGTCACATTGATTAACGAATTTCGTAAACCTAATGTTCCAACTATACCTTGACACTTGTCACTATCCGATTGGGCCACGTGTCATATTTGTCTTCTACCACTTGTCTCCCTCCTAGATCATGGCTTTACACTTCGTGGCTTCGGTGCTTCGCGACTTCGAGATTTTTGGAAATCTTATACCATCCTTTGATCATTGAAGAAGTGTCATATAGATCTATCACCATAGATAATTTCTTGTCTTGATTGACAAATTTTGTTTATTCCATAACTTCGAGGTTCGGGAGTTCTTTGTTTATCTAATTTGCTTATTGTCGGAGTAGGTCAAAGCCGGATTTGACCAATTTCTTCCTCAGTGTGATATGATGGTTTCAATATTTTCACTCCAGATCAACGGTTGATGAGATTTCGTGTTCTTTCTCTGATCTGATGGTTGATGGAAGTTTGCAACTTCGGGGCTTTGAACTTCAGGTAAAATTACCTGTTTTAGACTCCTTTTCACCAGAGTGGTTAGCGTCGGAGTTGACCACCTTATTTAATTTAATTTGATCTGACGGTTCACCATTTCCATTCCATATTTGACGGTTGAGATTTAATCCTTCCTAACCTCTCACTTCACTTCGATCTAACGATCTTGGATTATCCCGAACTAAGAATGAATAACTCATGTAACTCGATCCTTTAAAAAAGGATTTATTCACTCGCAGAAATATGTCTCTTGTGTTAATTGGAATGTTCCATCTCTCTTGAGCTTCGATTGACGTTCTTCCTTCTGAGCATTGGGTTTATATTAGATTTTTCTACACCTTGTTGACATTAATGAAAATATTGTACCATTGTGTCCAACATTCTCCCCCTTTGGCATTGATGGCAACCTTGTTTTCAAAATATTTTTATTCTCCTTATCATTTTCCTCCCCCTTTTACAACAATGATAGAGGGGATATTTCTTCTCTCCCCGTGTGGTAATTCTTACCCTGACCATGTGCCCCTTTTCTTCTGGTGCAACTTTTTGGTTTTAATGAGGTATGTGAATTACTCCCAGTTTTTGTTGAAGATTTTCAAAGGTGCTTCTGTTAAAAGTTTTTGTGAATATGTCTACAATGTGTTCTTTGGTGTTCACATATACTATTTTAACTACTCTTTGAGTAACCTGATCTCTTAAGAAATGGTATTTGATCTGGATGTGTTTTGTTTTAGAATGAATTACTATATTTTTAGAGATTCTTATGGAACTAGTGTTATCACAATTAATAGTAATGGGATCATCATATCGTATTTGTAAATTTTCTAATTTTTGTTTCATCCAAAGAACTTGTGTGTAGCAGGATGCAACAACAATGTATTCTACCTCTATTATGGATAGTGATGTGGAAATTTATTTCTTAATTATCCATGCTACCAGACATTTTCCTAAGACAATTCTCCTCCACTGGTGCTTTTCCTATCATTTATACTATCGGCCCAATCTGCATCAGTGTATGTAGTTAGATTGAAGTCTTTGTCTTTTGGATACCATAATCCAAGTTCTAAGGTGCCTTTAAGATATCTAAATATTCTCTTTATTTCTTTTAAGTGAGTTTCTCTTGGTGTGGATTTAAATATCCCCACGATTCCTACATCTTCCATGATGTCAGGTCTTGCTGTTGTTAATAGAGAAGACTTCCAACCATTGATCTGTACATCGTTTGTTCCACTTTTGGTGAGTCATATTCTAGGCTTAGCTTACATCCAATGACCATGGGAGTACTCATAGGTTTATTATCTTCCATTTGGAATTTACTTAGCATTCCCTTGATATATTTGTCTTGGGAAACAAATATTCCTTTTTCTGTTTGAGTTACTTGTAAACCTAAGAAGAAGGACAATTCTCTCAGCATAGACATTTCAAATCCTTCTTTCATTTTGGTTGCAAACATTCTTCTTACTATAGTAATATTACTTCCAAATATGATTTCATCTACATATACCACCACAACAATAATGTTTTGATCCTTAATTTTGATGTATAAGTTGTTGTCAGTAGTCCCTCTCTTATATCCTTGTTTTTATAGGTACTAATCAAGCCTTGCAAACCATGCTCTGCTGGCTTGTTTAAGACCATATGAGGACTTTTTTAGTTTCCACAGATAGTCTTGATTTTCTGTTAGCATGAATACTTATGGTTTCTCAACATAAAATTCTTATTCTAGTGTTCCATTAAGGAATGCTTACTTGACATCCATCTAATAGATTTTGAAATTTCTGAAGCATGCAAATGTGAGGAACATTCTGATGGCCTTAAGTATTTCTACTGGAGAAAAAGTCTCTTCAAAATCAATACCTTCCACCTAGGAAAATCCTTTGCAAACTAATATGGATTTTTACTTTATAATCACCCCATTTTCATTTAGTTTGTTCTTGAAGATCCACTTGGTTCCTACCACATTCTTGTCCTTGGGTCTTGGAACTAGTTCCCAAGTTTGGTTCTTCTCTATTTGGTCTAGGTCCTCATCCATTGATTTTATCCAACATTTAATTTTGTTGGCTTCTTTAAATGAATTAGGTTCTATCAGGGATAACATTGCTTTCTCTGAGTCAAGTGTGAGCTTCCTTCTTGTCTCTACTCCTTCATTTTTATTCCCAATAATATGAATCTCAGGATGATTCTTTTGAACTCTTTTTGATGGAGATTTTGGAAAGGGCATTTCTTCATTGTCTTATTCATCAATATATGGTTCATTTTCCTGTGTTTCATTATCCTCATCTTCTTGCTGAGATTTTTTTCTCAATTTTTGATAAGTCTTGGAATATGCTCTTCTTTAATTTTAGATCATCTATCTTTACATTGGCACTTTACACTATTTTTAGTAGCCTAAGATTATAACAAATGAATGATTTATTATTAGGTGAGTGCCCTAAAAATATGCCTACATCATATCTTGGATCAAACATCACTAAATTATCTTCATCATTCTTAATGTAACATTTACTTCCAAAAATTATAAAGTGTTTTACAGATGTTGTCCTACCAAACCATAGTTCATAAGGAGTTTTGTCATGGTTGGGTCTCAACTGATCTCGATTAAGTATGTGGACTACTATGTAGATTGCATCTCTCTAGAATTTGTCTGGAATATTGGCTTCATTTAGCATGGTTCTTGCAGCTTCTTGAACTGTTCTGTTTTTCCTTTCTACCACTCCATTCTGTTGAGGAGTCCTGGGAATTGAAAATTGTCTCTTGATACCATGATTTTCACAAAATTAAATGAAATCTTTAGAGGTGAATTCTCCTCCATTTTCTAATATTAGACATTTAATTTTGATATATGTTTCATTCTCTACAAGCGATTTGTATGTTTTAAACTTCTCAAAGGCTTCTGATTTTTCTTTTACAAAGTATACCTAGGTCAATCTTGTGTAATCATCAATGATCGGCATAAAATAATGTTCACCATAAGTACTTTTAGTTCTGGCAAGTCCACATAGATCTATGTAAATAAGTTCTAATGGTTTTGTTGTGGAATGCTCTTTTGTTTTGAACCTAACTATTGTTTTCTTCCCTATTTGACAATGTTTACAAATAGGATTTGAAGTATTTATAATCTTTGGAAGATCCATTACTTCCTCCTTCTTATTGGATTTGATTAAGGTTTCAAAGATTATATGTACCAACCTTTTATGCCATAGCCAAATTTCATCTTCTTAAACTAAACAACATTTTTCTTCTCCTTCCATCTCAAGGATGTACACATTATTGGATGTTGTTGGTGCAACTGCCACTAGCTTCCCTGTATATTCTCTTCTTATTTCAAATTTATGAGAATCAAAGGTAAGTATGTAACCTTTATCACATGTTTGACTTACACTTAGGAGATTAGGCTTAATATTTTCTACTAAAAGTACATTTTCTTCTTTGGCCTTATTATTCTCTAGGCTAACAGTGCCTTTTCCAAGTATCTTGGCTAACACAATATCTCCAAAGGTGACTTTTCCTTTTTCTTTCTTCGTTAACTTGAGAAATTTTCTTTGATCTTTAGTCATGTGTTTATAACATCCACTGTCTATATACCAATGACTTCCTTTGTTTTTGGCATACGAGGCTACTTTACACTCTGTTTTCTCTACTTATTTTTTCTTCCATACCTTTTTATTGTTGGGATTATTTATCTCTTTGACATACTTTGAAAATCTACATTCATTGGCTTCATTTCCATAGTTATTTCATTTGAGGCATTCCATATTGTAAACTTGTAATGGAGAGAACAAATTATAGTTTCTTTTATCTGTATTGAACTTCTAACTTCTTTGGACATTTTTTGGATTGTGCCTTCTATAGGATTTACATTGTAATGCTTTGTGTCCTAAATTATTGCAGGAATAGGAATATCCAAGGAAGATATATTGATATTTGTTAGAGTGATTTCTTCTAGTGATTGTATTCTTCTTGTCATATTTTTCTTTAGTAGGGGAAGTTTTTATTTTTTTTTATTAGGGATGGTCTCTAATAAAATCATCCTTACATGATTGTCTTCTCTTATTAAGGGGATTTTAAGAGCATATACATAATTGATTGGTCTTTTTACACATTCTTGTGATGTTAAATTTGAGTCTTGAGTGTATCCCAAACCGGGCTTGTTATTTGGTGACATGTGACTACTAATAATTTCATCCAAGATCTCTGAACTATTTTCAAATTTTGATCTCTTCCTTTCTTTCTCAAGTTCACCTTTTAGTAGCTCAATTTTAGCTTCTAGCTTCTCACATAATTGTTTTCTATCATTGAGTTGTTTTAAAATGACTTCTTCAATTTGTTTAGCTTCCAGGAGATGGGCCCTTAAAAAACTAATGATCTTCTCTGATTCTTTGATAGTTCATGATGCATCTATTTCTCTTCATTGATGTGATTCTTCAAATTATTGAAGTTGTGACCTAAGTAGTGTGTTCTTCTTTTTATACTTTATTAATTCCTCAAAAGCAATAATTAGTTCAACTTCTAGATCTACTTCACCTTCACTTTCATAATTTTCATCATTATCTATATTATTATTTTGAGTGTCCATTCCCGTAAATAGAAGATCTAAATATTCATCTTAACTTATGTCTGAAGAGATGATGTATTCTTTGGAGTAGTGGTTTCCTTTTTCTTATAAAATCTCTTCTTGTATTGGTTTTTCTGGTTGTGGGCTTTTTCATCATCATTATCCTCCTGCTTGGTATAGGGACATTTTTTAGAAAAATGTTTGATTCTTCCATAGTTGAAACACTTGAAGGGTAACTTTCTTGTATATTTTCCAAATCCTTTCTGAAGTTTCCTTATAAATTTGGCCTCTTCTACATATGATATGTTTGACTGATCTTTGTTAGACATATGTTACTATTTCTTCTTTGATTTATGTGCCTTAAAGGTCATTTCTCCTTTTGATGGCTTTTCGTTCCTTGTCCTCATCTCATATGCTGTAAAAATTTTGTGAAGTTGATCTACTATGAGTTTCTGAAGTTCTAGTCTATCTTTAATTGTGGAAATATTGGCATCATATCTCATAGGTAATGAACTTAAGATACTTTGTCCAATAGGTTTATTGGTAATTTCTTCTCATGCTTCTCTGATTGATTTAACTACCTCATCTACCCTATAAAAGTATTCATCATTGTTATCTTCTTCTTTCATCTTCAAATTTTCAAACGGAGCTCTATAAATTTTTATTTTTGCTTCCTTGACTTTTCCATCTCCTTCATATACAACCTCCAACTTGTCCCAGATTTCCTTAACTAACTTATATTGCATTACCTTCACACATATAGAATTTGTCAATCCTCCTAGAATGACATTAACTGTTCATGAGTTGTCATTGGAAATATTCTTTCCTGCAGTATCTATGAGTGGAGTAGCTGGTGTAGTGTAACCATCTACAAAATATCTCCAAACATAAAAACCAAAAGCCAACATGCATCTTTTCATTCTTATTTTCCATAGAGCATAACCACCTTTGTTAAACAATGGTGCTTTGTTGGAAGAAATTCCCTCTTGTTGATCCATTTCTTTGAGGATCTATCTTCCAGTTATTAGACCGTGCTGAAGGAACTTTCTCTAATACCAATTGTTGGAAATATTGAGAGAGGACAATTAATAATTAATTTGTTATTCTAATTATCAACATTATTGATCAACAATGGGATTTGTATTTAAACAAACAATTATATAAGTATTCTTCAACAAGCATTATAAAGTTTATAAAAAATATTATTGTGTTTGTGAAGGACACTAATCCTCTTTAGAGGACTAACTCTTGGAGACACAAATCCCCTTTTTCAGGGAACCAACCCTAGGAAGCACCAAATCCCTTGTTTTAGGGAACCAACCCTAGGAAGCACCAACTCCCTTGTCTTTAGGGAACCAACCCCAGGAAGTACCAACTCCATTGTCTTTAGGGAACCAACCCTAGGAAGCACCAACTCCCTTGTTTTCACACTTTACTTAGTAAAGGATATGAATCCTTCCTTGCTCCTCCCTTCCACCCTCACTACATAAGAATCATCAATTATTCTTCTTGGACTCTGTTTCTACTTTTGGTCTTCTGATATGGAATGCAAAGACACCTTTCTTTCACCATACCTTTTTGTTTATATAGTATCCAAAAGGTATAACATTTGAACCATTGCACCTCTTCATTTAAGTGATAATATTAAACTTCAAATAATATCATTTTCCCTCTCTATTCTTTATTCATAATGCTCATGATTTAACTCTTCTTTAATCATAACAATGTATCAGTTCATTAGTCTACAGATCTCAAATTGTTGTGGATTCAAGTCTTAATAAATAGGTGCTCCTTTCAACCAAAATTTGTGTGATCGCAACCTCAAAACCACAAGTTTATGCATTCCCAACATTGTTTTATTAGTGCTTTATTCTTTCGCCCCTATTCTACTACGTGGAACTGTATTCAAATGTACAAGGGCCTATTTACTTCTAGACCCTTTAACTTATTTACCTTATCACATGATCGGTGTTGGAACCAACTTCTCCAGTACTAAGTCCTTCGGGACGTCCAACCTTTGCAATCATTCAATCCTCCTGGAGTACATTTCTCCAAAGTGCATATGTTGTATTCACAAGTAGATAAGACAATCGATATTTAATATTTCCTTAGATGGATGATCATGGATTATCAAGAGGCTTCAAACAAATCGACAGTCAGGACTTAATCAGAAGTTGAGATGAATGATTCTCATTCACTCCGGGACTTCGGCTATTCGTGTCTCCAAGACATTGGATTAGAGAAATCCCTCTGTAGGTTTACCTATTGAATAAGTCATAGAATGGCGATGACTACTTGTTGTCAATTTACACCTCCATTTATGTTATCCTTCCATTATGCTTGATCAATGGTCGAGAAATATACTAAAATAGATCAACGGTTAGCATTACTTCATGATTCACACTTACTCTATCCTTCCATGATTGGATGATCAAGAAATATTTTGTAGGATCTTAGATCAATGGATAAACTTTAATTCGTAACTTTGGCCTTCAACACTTCAGGTAGTTTTGTTGGTAGGAGAAGCTAGATATCCCCAGAGGATGTAGTCCCAGAGTGATGTGGCTTGTTAATATCCCTATTGATGTGGCACTGGATGAGTGGTTTCCACGTGTCACCTTAATTCGTGACTTTTGTATAACTAATGTGCCAACTATACCTTGACACTTGTCATTAGCCAATTAGGCCACATGTCACATTTTTCTTTTACCACATGTCTCCCTCCTGGATCATGGATTTACACTTCGTGGCTTCGGGAGTTTTGGCACTTTTATACCATCCTTCAATCATTTATGAAGTGATGAATAGATCTATCATCATAGATATTTTCTTATCTTGATCGATGACTTCTGTTTATTCTGGAACTTTGGGGTTTGGGAGTTTTTGGGTTATCTAAGCTACTTATCAACAGAGTAGGTCAAAGCCAGAGTTGACCACCTTATTCCTTAACTTGATATGATGGTTTCAATATTTTCACTCATGATCAATGGTTGACAGGATTTCCTCTTCTTCCTTAGATCCAACAGTTGACGAAATTTCACGACTTTGGGGCTTCGGCCTTCGGGTAAACTTACCTATTTTAGACTCATTTTCATCGGAGTGGTTAGTGTCGAAGTTGACCACATTCTTTTATTTAGTGTGATATGACGATTCAACATTTCCATTGCATATCTGATGGTTGATATTTAATCCTTCCCAACCTCTAACTTCACCTCGATCTAATGATCTTGGATTGTCCTGAACTAAGAATGAATGGTTTATGTAACTCAATCCTTTACAAAAGGATTTCTTCACTCACAGAACTCTGTCTCCTATTTTACTTCAAATGCAACATCTCTCCTGAGCTTTGATTGACGTTATTCTAAGATTTGGGTTTATACTGGATTCTTATGCACCATGTTGACATTAATGACAATATTGTTCCATTGTATCCAACAACATATTCTCATACCATCATAGGTAAATTTTTAAATTTATCCAATTCCTTCAGGAATTTCAACAATCTGAATATTTTATCACTATAAAATCTCAATTCTGTTCGAATAGAAGCTTGGTTAAATATTGATTTTCTTGATTACTGCTCATCATAGTCTTGCTAATTTTGGTCCTGAAAATCTATTGGGTGGGCCTTAACTTATTGGAAAGCTTATTTAATAAACAAAATTCCCTTGTTCCATTTCTTGGAGTTGGAATAAATGATACCTTTGTGTCAATAATTCATACCCTATTTTTGCCCCAGATTTATTATTTGTTGTTGGTTTCTTCTCTTATTTTACACTTAATTCTTATATTTTTGATGACTAACATTATAGTTGTAGACTTCTCTTAGTTTAATTCTATTTTCATGAATTGACTTCAGTATTGATTTCTACTTGTAAATAGTGCATCCATCCTTTAATTTGAATGTTGGTATATGTCCCTGAGACGATTTGAATCCTTAGTTTTTCTTAAGGATTATGTGACATCCCCAAAAATAAAGTATTTTGGAAATTTAAAATTTGTTGGAAAATTATTTTGTTTTTAGTAAATTCGAATTTGGAATTTTTTTGCCATTTATGGAAATTCTGAATTTAGAATTTGATAATTATAATTAATTATTATGACTGTTGGGAAGAGATCTGATTTGACCCAACTAACTATTTGACTATGACACTTTTATGAAAACAGAATATTTTATATTGATTGCAGGAGGACAAATGGAATATCCATGTTAAAATTAGTTGACCATGACTCCATGAGTGGGGAACATGTTGGAACTACCTCTAGGCTGATTTTTACACGTGGAAAATCAGAGATTTGGCCATTGGCAGCCCCTGAAAATCAGGGCTTTAGAAAGCTGTGAAAATTCCCAAGGGGGGAAGAAAGACCTAGGCAAAAGAATTGTTTTGTTAAATAACATATGTGAGGAGGCAGGATGCTACTTAGTATGCTGGGGAAAAGAGACGACTAGTTTTCTTGCTATTATGAACACTATTGATTTAGTGTGAGGCAAGAGGAATCTGTTGGCACTGAAAGACATTGCTGAGGAGTTTTCAAATTTTTCTCTCGTGGACTCATGGTCAGGCTAGGGGGTGAATCGAGCAAGTGATTTGGCTACCCTGTTCTACGGTTTGGAGGAATGTGGTTGTTCCCTTTGTCTTCAACCTTTTGGTTTAGATATGCTCATCTAACCCTTTCTATTTACATATCTCTTGTTTTTACGTGGCTTCCAGTATGCAACGATATATTACTGGTTGAATGATTTCTACTGAAATTTCCTTTAGACAAGAGTCGTCGTGATTTGAATGATTGAAAGAGTAGAATTAGCATAAAGTTGTATGCATTACTGACTGATAAATTCTGACAGTAAATCACTAGATATAAATATATAGAGCTATATGTATAAAGAGATGTATATACGTAATTATAAGTGAAAATATGTACATATGTTAATGGAAAGTTAAATTGAATTCCCTACAGTAGGAATGGTAATATATACCTATATACGCGCACATATTAGACAGTTAATATACCAACTGTGATAGCAGACATATAGAAGCAATCGTGCCAATAAAGTATAATTAAAATGACCTCATATATAGGAATCGCTTTGGATTTAATTAACAGAGATGTATCTATAAATTATACATGTCGATCTGACTACTTTGACAATCTCAGACCCTCCTTAATTATCCTCTGTATAGATTCCCTGAGTTGATAGTAATGACTTAGAAAATGTTTAAGGATAGACAAAAACAAAATGACTATATATTTGCATATTTCTGTAATAAGCCATACAGAGTAATAACATTATTATAGAATCGATGCATGACAAGAATAAACATTCATATAGGATTGTGTACTTTTTGATATATAATTAATACATGTACAATAGTTTGATATTCTAGCATTCTTTTCATTGAGATTCGATTTAAAAAGGATATGGGTCTTTGGAAACATATAATTCCATGCAGTGCATGACTACAAGTTCAGACTGTATGGACAAAAGACATCAAAATACAGTAGAGGACAATAGTCTATATAAGTCTTAGTGGAATTTCTGGAATACATAATGACCAAAGATAAAATAGAATGTAAAATCGAAATAAGATCCAAGGAAAGAATTGAGTCAGAATAACTGTCCATGAAGGCTTGTTGAATTCCATTTTAGAATCATTCATTTATAGATCCATTGCTTGGAAAGACTGAATGTTCGTATTTCCATCCCAAAGAAAATAAATAGAATATGCAACTCTTAAACTATAATCATATTCTAAATCTTGTGATTCAGTAAGATCTCTGTCACCATGATGTTAACCCTTGGTTTATAATTGTATCAGTTCATATAAAAACTAGGGCACTCATTTGAGAGATAGGAATTGAAACCCGAATACCTTTTGCGCCTTTGACGGGAACCGAGATCCGGAGATGTACACGGTCGAATTCCCTGCAAGGAATTTCAAAATTTACATTAGTATTATATAATCGAAAATAAGATGGATAACATTTTCAATAGAAGGACAAAGGATAGAAAGAGTTTGAGTCAGAATGGTACTTGACTCATGACTGAAGATCAAGCGTCTTTTCCCTTATCGCATTTTGGTCTAATAGAGGTCCCAGGCTGAGGGGAGGATGGTTCTAGGTTCTCTTGATGGGTACCCACGCAACAACAGGGTCCCATCATTAGCATTGGTACCAACGACAGATAAATCCATTGCTTATGAAATGAAGCAATATAAACAGTACTAACACTTGAATTACAAATTGCATAAGACGGGTCGTGCGAACAGGCCAAAGGCATGGCAAAAATGTTACACATAGGGAAAATGCTATACACTATTGTCGGGGTTAAATCCTACCCTGAATCCGACGGTTTGTATTAAAGAGGGTATTTATAAATCAACGTTAAATACAAAGATTAACCTTCTTAGAAATTTTTTTTCTAGATTCCTAATGGCATATAATATCCGCAACCAATGATAACAACAGTGGGAGGCATTCTCAATCCAACAAGTTTCATAAACCCCAGTATGATATGCCATGGGGCATTTTATAACGGAACTGTTCGGAAACCACTAAAGTCACAAAATTTATTTGGTTCAGGCTAGAATGCACAACCATCAAGGAAACATTTTATTCGTAAGAACTAGAAGAGAGTCTCTTGGAAATTCAGAAGAGTGGACCCATACTTACAACCAGAAATAAATAAATACAACACAAATTGTAATACAAAGTAGGAAACATTAAACTTCATATTAAAAACCCCATGTGGCTTCACAATAGTGCAACACCAGACCTCAATACTTATCAACAAAGAAACTGTAGAGTCTGTCACGAAACGACAAAAATCCCTAAGGGTAAAATTTCTTGCAAAAGACCTTGGAGGTGCAAACTTCGAAATCGAGGAAATAAGGAGGCGAGATGTCGAATCCCTTTCAGAAATATTGAGGACAAACACATAGAACAATGTATTTACCCGGTAGCAAAAACATCCAGAAAGTTACGAGGAACAACATTAAAGGGGTAGATTCAATTTACAAGCATAGTAAGAATTTCAATATGAGGGTTCTCCCACCCTGATGGAAACTAGAGTCCTCGCTCAAATAACTAAGGATACAAGTGGTATCGCAAACTTACCATGAAAGTGAATAGCACCGACTGTTCCACCGATTTATGCCCTCCAAGTCGACAACCTTTCCTGTTGAGAAATGTTAATACACAGAGCCATTTTCGGTGGACTTCACATTGACAATAGAAACTCATGGAACCCTAAGATGAGCTCTTCTATTCTGATTAAACATTGAGGGTACGAATGATGGTCTTGCCATGTGATGGGGAAGAGTTGTTGTGACTGTACTGGAGGAAAGGTCAGGTGAAACTATCGATATTCGCGTGCTCGAGATATCCATTAATTTTAGGTGCAGAGCTTTAACTCTTTTGACAAGTAAACCACTCTTCCCTCATCAAGAAAAATGTGAAGTTAATGACAATCCCTTCATGACACGACTAGTGGAGTACGTCCACTCCAACCATCCATTGCAGTTAACATATCGTTCAATTGAAACTTCATTAAGATAGCATTTAGTTAAGAGCGAGTTAAACAAGGGTTTA